>NDGM011075353.1:0-12629 GCA_002564305.1 Octomys mimax
GGCTTTTAGTATACTGTTCCTGTGCTGAATTTCTGGGATCTTGATTATTATGTGTCTGGATGTGGTTTTAATTGGGTTGATGTTATTGGGAGTTCTATATGCTTTGGTTATCTGAATATCAGATTGTTTCCCCGTATTTGGGAAATTTTCTACTATCACTTCTGCGCATATTCTTTTTCTGTCATTTGTATCGACTCCTTCCTTCTCATTGATGCCTATTAGTCTTACATTGTTCATCTTTGCATTGTCTTGCAGATGTTGAATTATTTTTTTCCTGCATCCTAGTTTTTAAGAGATCTTTTCTTACCTTTCACTAGCTGCAATGATGTCTTCAAGGTCTGAAAGTCTTATTTTCACTTTCATTAAAATGGTTTTGCCAGCTTGTGATTGAGGTTTTAATTTCCTGTATAGCACTTTGAATCTTGCTTCATGCATTCTGTTTCTTTCCTATATTGCTCATTCAAGGATTCCATCATTTTTCTGTTTTCTATTTTTTAATCAGTGTCTTCTGTAGAAGCACTTAGTGCTTTTATTATAGTTATCATTTCTTTTTTTATTTCAGAAATTATTTCTCATCTGATTTCTTCTATACCTTTCTGCAGTTGTTTCTTTACTTCAGACACTATTATTTCAGAGATTTCAGTTGTGTGCTTTCCAATTTCTTCTATGTTATTGTCTCCTGCATTTTTTCTGGGTGGGCTCAGGGTCTACGAATGCGTTTTACATCTTCTCTTTGTCATCTTGTATAGCACTGCCTTCTGACCTTTGGTGTAGAGCTTTGGTAGTGTTATTACCTTAGCACCAGGTCTGGATCTACCAAGTTCAAACTCCTGCAGGTGGGTGTGGCTTGGGTCTAGCTGCTGTACTCTACTTCTTGCTGCAGCCCTTGGAAGTGAACCCGCTGTGCCACTCAGGCAAGATGTTCTGCTCCTGGATCAGCGGGGTGGGTCTAGCCTCTAGTCTCTCTGAATTGAGTTCTGCCACAAGGTTCCACACCAGGCCTCTCTGATGGAGGAAGTTCTGCACACTGGCCTGGGTGCTGGCTGGAATGAGGATCTGGTGGTTCGGCAGGCTGTTCCCCCCACCCCCAGTGATGCTGGGCCTGGGTGCTGGCTGGAATGAGGATTTTTCTCAATGTTTTACTTTGCTTTCTAGTAACCACTAGATAATTTGGCCTTGTCCTTAATATTAAGTGCCTTCGTTCTGAAGTAACTGTGACACTATTTACCCAGTGGTTCTTTTCTTTCATTGAGTGAGATTGGTGTACTGTTTGATTTGTTTTATTTACCAGAGAGGCTTATGTTTTCTTCAGAAGCTTCTCCCCACATTTTATCTGCTTCAAATGCCACAATGCTTGGAGCAGGCTTGGCTCCTGGTGCAAGTTGGCTGACTTCTAGTTGTGGTTTAGGTAGATCTAGTGAGTAGTTTGAAAGCCACCAGGAATGGAGAACTGGTGATGAAGATCAGCCATTGACCAGCATATATAAAGGGGTCCTTTGCTGAGTATCAGATGCTATGCCTGCTATTCTTGAGAACATGGGCCCAAAAGAGGCAGATGTGGGCAGAGCTGGAGGAAACATGATAGAGGGGTAGGTACGCTGCAGCCAAGATGGTGGTGATCTCCTAGGATTTACAGGATATATTTGCATTTAGTTTCCAGTAGTGTTTTAAAATAGAGTCATCCCAAGATAATGTATTTCATGTGGAAAGTTTTGGAATTTTAGAATCATTTTATTAAAAAATTGGACATGCCAATGTTTTAATTAAGAGTGACGAGATTAAAGTCTTTTATTAATTAGAATATTTTGGTGAACATTTCTCTCTCAAAAACTTAAGAACAATTGGCTTGTTTGGTGAACATTGAATAATAAGAGAAAAGCCAATTGTTCTTAAGTTACTGTGAATTAGGTTTTGATCATTTCTACCTTTGATGGGTGATTAATTTTTCTGTTGTTTTTTTTCATCATCTTGCATCTTTTTCCACTCAACTGTTGATAAACACATTTTAAAATTGTATTTTAGGGCCAGCCTGATAGCTCAGCTGATTAAAGCACCTGCTTAGGCAGATGCAGGGACCACAGTTGGATCCCTGGCTTGCCATGCCAACCCCGCCTACTGGGGTATGCTAAGAGGGGGATTGAGACTGGATGTGGTGGTGTGTGCCTGAAATACCAGCGTTTGGGAGGATCACTATGAGTATGATCTGTGTAGCGAGACCCTGACCCTGTACTAAATACATTAAAAAATAGTGTGTGTGTATATATATATATATATATATATATATATATATATATATTTGTATGTATATGTATATGTATATTTATAAATGTTCTGTTCTTTTTAAAGAGAATTATGTGCCCAACATGGCCTGGAGACAAAGATTTACAGTTAAATAAAAGTGTAATGTTCTGAGGGTGAATTCTGTCTAGCCAGTGGTTAACTGACTCAGGTTAAAAAATACTGAAAATTATTTAAAATTATTTAACTTTTACTAAAATGTTTTCTAATTGGACGAAGGTCTGATAAGAGTAGTTCTAGAAAGTTGTGTGGATCTGCCACCTGGTGGTAAAATGTTACAGGAAGTCTTAAATAGTTAAGAATTTAATAATGGATTTCTTGCATTTGTAGGCATCATAATTTAATTTTAGACTCTGAAAAGATATATAGCACTCTCTCTACTGAATGTTTTTTAAACTGAGAAGTTGTCACTTAATTGTGATAGAACAGGGACATTGCCTAATTTCTGCTGCATTGTATGAGGCTCTTTGACTTACGAAATTATATGTTAACACATAAAATATACTCTAGGTACTTTGAGAACATCCCTTCAATTTGAAGAGATAACTTTCAAGAATTAAAAATCATTAATACTAAGACTTTTAATATGGATAGTCATTGACTCACTGGAAAAACAACGTTGACAGGACAAGGATTTTTGTTTTGTTTTTGAGAGAGAAATAATTTCATTTATTTATCTTAAAAAATCACAATAGTGGCTAGGGATGTTACTCAATCATAGAATGTTTGTCTACCATGTGTGAGATTTCTAGTCTCATCCCTAGTCCTGGAAGTGGGGGAAAAAGCAGTAGGCATATGAACATAGGCATATTTAGCAGATAGAAAGATTAACAGTATTTTATGACCCTCAGATCAATTTAGGTATCACATATATTAAGAATAGAGGATAAAATAGAGAATGGAAAGTAACAGAAGCATTCTTGGCCTCCAGGAGTTTGTAATATAGCCAAAGAAACAAGATAGTAAGTTCTTACAGACAAAAACAGTTACCACATTAAGTACATAACTAGGAGAATTAGGAAGCATTTTAGTATATCATGCAAAGCTTCCCTAAGGAAGTAACTGCTGAGATCTGACACATATGTATCCAGCCTGTTGTGAGGCCTTCTGAGGTGAGAAGGAGGTTGACAAGTAAGAGGAATTGAAAGATCAGTGTGGCTTGGGTTTTACCAAGAGAAGAGAATTATAGTATAACTTAAAACAGGGAAGATAAGGTGGCAATAAATAGTTTAGGGGTGTGTAGGATATGTGTAAACTTTGGACTTTAGAGAAGTGGGAAGCTGTTCAAGTGTATAGTGAAGGAGTGTCAAAATCAGATTAATGATGAATGAAGTAGAACAGGTTCAGACTGAAATGAGGGCAGTTGGTTAAAAAACCATTATGATGTGGCCAGGGTACTAGAAAGTATAAGTGGGCATGGTGTGAAGCTACAGTATTTGGAATATATTTGAGGTGGAATAGATAAAGACTTAGTAGCTGATTAGATATGGAAGGCAGAGAGATAGAAGAGATAGCAAGGATGAGCATAACATTCTGGCATTCATTCACTAAATACAGTTTGGTTGATAAGAGTAGAAAGTTGAATAGTAGTGCACAGTTCATAGTACATCATCACTGAATATTGCAAGATGTCTCTTATTTTGTATTTTTTCTCTTCTGTCTTCATTTGCCATCTTCACACCCATTTCTTTCTTTTCTTAGACTCCTTCTCTGAAACACATTGCATGTATTTCTTGAATATGCACCATCATGTATAGAATAGAAAATATTTCCTATTTTTGACTTGTGATATTTTATTCCTTTCTGTTGCAGTATTCCTCTCTTTTGGGAAGGGAATTTATTTGTTTTATTTTTTATTTTTGCTTTTGAGGCAGAATCTCACTATGTAGTGCAGGTTGGCCTTGAACTTGCTTGTGTAGCTCTGGCTGGCCTTGAACTCACAGTGATCCTCCTGCTTTGGCCTCCTGAGTGCTGAAATTACAGGTGTGCATCACAACACCCAGCTGCCCATTATTAACTGTATAACCATAGACAAATTACATAGCAGTTTTTTTCTTTATCTGAAAAATGAGAATAATAATAGAATTTAGATTATAGGGTTGTTAGGTTTAAAAATGTTGTACTCTGTGCTTTTTGCTTTTTCTTTCTTCCAACATGGTGTTTTAAGGGTGTATTCATATTGTAGATATAAAAGAAATGTATCACTGAAGGTGTATCTCTTTGCCTAGCTTCCTACATCTCCTAAGTCCAAAGTTTAGATGTACCCTATATATATATATATATATATATATATATATATATATATTTATATATATGTCTCCAATTGCTTCTTGGCATTTCATAATATACTTCTACTACATTATTCATTTCCCAAGTTGTATGTATATAGGCTTATTCTAGTTACCACTATCACAAATGTATTCTTCGTGAAAGTTCTTTGCCATGCATTCTTACTATTATGGTTTAGATTTTAAAAAAAAAATGTTCTGGAAGTCTCATGTGTTTGGAGTGGGACCTGGTCATGTGAACCAAAGCAAACCCCTTCTTTAAATTGCAAGTGTCAGGTAACCTGTCCCTGGTTATGGGAAAGTGAGTAATAAAGATTTTAGTACCAGGAATGGATCATTGCTGGAATTGTACTTGACTCTGTGGTTTAGAAGCCCTCAGAACTAGCTTGTGGGAGATTGGTAAGGTTCAGAGATGCAGGCCAGAGACGCTCTAGAATGCTGTAAGCTGAGCTTGGTTGTTGACTCTGGTTGAATTCAGAAGACCAGAATGCTGTTATGAATGAGGATAGTAAAGGCCAAGCTTATGAAGTTTCAGATTAGAATGAAAATTACTGGAAATGAGAATAGAGGCTATGCAGGTTTTATTCTGGCAAATAATTTATACATATTTTTCTCATGTCCCCAGACTTTGGCAAACTAACTGACCTGGTGCAAGAAATTTCAAGGCATCCCGATGTTCATAATGTGGCATGGGTACTGCTGGCTGCATTTAGCCAGATCTACATAGAGAATAGAAGAAAAAAAAACCCCAGTGATGAATTATTTGAGAAGTTTGCAGTTCACTAGAACAGGAGCCCCTATAAAGTTGAGGCCAGGGAGAACATGGTTGCTTTAAAAAAAAATTAGCATTAAAAAGAGGCCAAGTGTCTTACATCAGGATAGTAGAAAAGATGGCTTTGGTAACCCATCTCTCCCCTATGCAGTCATAGGCTCAAGAGTTTAGAAGCATAAACTCATATGAAAGGCTTTACTATTAGAAGACAGTCCTGGAGCATTCTGCTTATTCAGAGCCACCTAGGGAAGTGTTTCCTTGAGTTCAACTATCCAGGCACTTAAGAGCCACTGCAGCCATGATTCAAGGAAGACACTGCTTGAACTGGTGACAGACCTTAATGTCATTTACATGGTGCTGTTTTTTTTTTTTTTTTTTTTTTGCATACAAAATATAAGACTTACAGGTATAGGATCATGGAAGCTTTTACCCAGATTTCTGAAGAAGGCTGAGGGGCATGCAAAAACAAATATAACAGTCACAGTCCTTGACAGGAGCCCCAGAGAGGGTGATGTTTGAAGTTGTAAGAATAATGTTGAAGGTGCAGTAGAGACCCAGGAAGTTGGAGATATTAGGAATCTGAACCATCTGCTGAAGAAATCTTCTACACAGAACAGACAGAGCCAGTCTAAGAGAGAGATCATGTAGGTTGCAATAAGCAAGGCTATAGTGGTGGGGATGTCCATTCTCTTAGGAGCACATATCTCATTGTGGATTGTCCCTGTTGGATGTAGAGCTTCAGTACTTAATGTTTGCCCTGCTGGTTTTGGTCTTGCTTTGGCCTGATCCTTTCTATTCCACTATTCCTCCCTTTTGGGAAGGGAATGTTAACTCTATGCCATTGTATGTTGAAAGTGTTTAACTTTCTTTCTTTCTTTTTTAACAGGCACTCCCAACTAAGAGTTTGCCTTGAGTCTCCGAGGAGACTTTAGGCTTGGACTTTTTGACAGTGTGGAACTGATAAGCCTTGGGTTGCTCTTAGGAGTTAAATGCATTTGGCATAATAAAATGGCGATGAATCTTTTGGGGCCCCATTATGACTTAATCTAAAATGTTCCCCAGCATCTCACGTGTTCAGAGGTAGGGCTTTTAGAAGGTGATTGGCTGTTGGTGCTGCTATACTCACCAGTGGACTGATCCATAAATAAGTTCATTAGTAAATGTGCCATTAGGAAGTGGGACATGGTTAGAAGAAATATATCACTGGAAGATGTATCTCCTTGCCTAGCTCTGACCTTCTCTGGCTGTCATGAGTTGAGCAGCTTTCCTCTCCCTGCCCATAGGTCATTTTGTTTATGCTGTTAGCCAGTCGGTATTGAATTGGATTCTCTGAAACATGAGCCTAGGTAAACCTCTCCCCTTTTTAAATTGCAGGTGGCAGGTATTTTGTCCCAGTGACAGGAAGATGACTAATACAGTGATCTTTGTATAAATTCCTTTGAGAGAAACCCAGAAATAGAGTTGTTAGGTTATAGGGCATATGTATAAATTCACTTTACTAAATCTGAACTGATTATTTTCTAAAGTTTGCTGGTTTACACTCCCACCAGTGATACATGTAACTTACTGCCTTTTCATATCCTTGTCAGTAATTGATCTTAACTTTGCCATTTTGATAGTGTAAAGAATAATTCAGTGCTGAATTTGCATTTTTAGGTTACTAATCTGCTTGTGATCTCAATTGTTTCTTTGCTTTTGTAACTTTTCTATTTACTGCATCTATTTTTGTGGTAGACTTCTAGCTTGTCTTACTGATTGAAGTTTTTTTGCTTTCTGATACCATTCTTATTGGCTTTAGATGCATTTTTCTTAGTCATTTGTTTACTTTGTTTTCTTTCCACAAGAAGCTTTAATTTTTTTTTTTTTTTTTTTTTGGTTAGACCCCTTTTTTTGCACAGTTGATAAAGTTGTTTATGTTTCTTGTATACAACATGTTTTGAAACATTTATATGTAGTAAAATGTTTAAATTGAGCTAATATGTATATTATATCACATATTTTTGTGGTGAGAACAATATTTCTTTAGAGATGTTCCAAAATATAATGCATTATTGTAGCTGGTACTTGATAGGTTATGGCCCTAGTATGAATTGCTGAATTATTATGGTGGCCTGGCTGAAGCCCTTAAAACAACAGCTTATCTTCCTAGAGACCACCTCCCTGCTTCTTTTCCAACTCAGTCCAGGGTACAATTTCCTTTTACCTTTTCCACCACCTCAGGGAAGGTCCCAATCAGCTCTTCAGATATATCTAAACATCTTTCTCAAACCCCACCCCTGGCAAAAGGCCATAGAAGCTTCAGCCTCCCTTTGTTCCAACCCAGAGAATTTTTTATCTTCCCAAATTTTCTCCAAGATAATGAAGCCCCTTTCCCTTTATAATAAAGCCCCTTTTTCTTTTTCTTTCTGCCTGTTTCTCTGCTGTGACACCATTAAAACCTATCAGTAGTGATTTAAGAAATATGGTTGATAATGAAGTTTGAGAGGGGAGTAAACATTAATTCAGTTGAAGTTTTTTAAATTAGCATATTATAAAATTGTTTATAGTTCTATAATTTTTATCCTGTTACAGTGGAATCCTTTACTACTATAATCAAAATAGATCAGCTTTATTACTCCCCCAGATTTCCCCAGGCTAGTAGCTCTTTGTAGTCAGATCCTTCTTCCACTCCTAACCACTGGGAACCATTGATCTCTTTGTCATACCTATTGTATTGCATTTTCCAAAATTTCATGTAAATGGGAGTCACACAATATAAAATTGCTTGAAGCTGGCTTCTTTTGGTAGGCATAATGCTTTTGAGATTCATTCATGTTGTATCATTAGTTTGCTTCTTTTCATTGGTGACTATTTGTTCAGTTTATCCATTCACTGATGAAGGACACCTGGGTTGTCATTGTGGTCAGGATTGTGAGTAAAGTTGACATAAACACTTGTACATAGTTTTTTTATGATAATAAAAAAATATATATAGTTTAGGCTGGCTTTGAGTACACTATATTGTCCAGGTTGGCTTTGAACTCGCAGAAATCCTCTTGTCTCAACTTCCTGAGTGCTAGTATTGCAAGTGTGTGCCACCATACCTGGTTTGTGTGTAGGTTTTTGTGTCAACCTGTTTTCATTTCCCAATTCATTTATAAACATCTCAAAATGAGGTTGATGGCTTGTTGTCTTTGTTACTTTTCTCGTTGTTGAAACAAAACACCTGATGCCCAAAATTAAGGGAGGGAAGGTTTATTTAGCTCACAGTTTGCAGAAGTTTCAGTCAGTAATTGGCTGGCTCCAAGCCAGGGTGGTACATGGCAAAGGGGCAACTGTTCATGGCTGTAGAAGACAGCAGAAATTACTAGAGCAAAGGGGCAGGAGCAAGCCTGTTTTCCTCCTTTATATAGTATGCAGGTGACTCACTCTAAGGTGGATGTAGTACTCACACTCCCCAGTCCCAGCAAGAGACAATGAACCAATCACAGACTCTAGATTTGGCTCCCTATGATAAGCCCTTCCCCCACCACATAAGACATCAAGACACAAACCATAACAGTGGTGTGATAAATATGTAACTCTGTAGTAAACTTCCATGGTGGATATATCTTTTTGGATTCTCATCAGCAATGTTTTGGAGTTGTAGTTGCTTGGTGGCATCACTAGCTCTTCCTCCTCCTCTTCTTTCTCCTCTTCTTCTACCTCCTCCTCTTGTTACAGTTTTCTGTTAGCCAGTCTAATGGATATGCAGTGGCTTTTCAATGTAGTTTTATTTTACATTCCCCTAATGATTCGTGGTGTTGAGAATCTTTTGCCCCTTTGGGTAAAGTGTCTATTTAAATATTTTGCTTACTTTTTTAAAAAGGTTGTTTTTCTTGTTAAAGTTTGCACTTTTCATTCTGTGCAATTTGCTTTGTTAATGATTTGCAAATATTTTCTTCAGTATGTTGTTCATCTGTTCATACCCTCAGTGTCTTTTGCATAACAAAAGAACATTAACAAACTTCACTATGAGGTTTTTCTTTCATTTTTTACTGGCATGTCTAAGAGCTCTGTCTAGGTTGACAAAGATTTTAACTTTCTGATTCAGTCTAGAAATTTTATAATTTTATACTGTACACTTGACATTTAGATTGTGGTGCATTTTCATTTATTTTTATATGTAGTATGATGTCAGGTTTTGCATAGAAATGGCCATTGATTCCAACTCTGTTTGAAAGAGTGCCATTTCCACTCTCAATTGTATTTTACTCCTTTGTCAGAAATCAATTTACCGGGCTGGGAAATATCTTAGTGGTCTAAGTGCCTGCCTGACAAGTACAAGAACTCAGGTTTGATACCCAGTACTGCATATTGTGCTGGGCCTGGAACCTGGCCTGCTGGCATGTGCTTGTAATCCCAGCACTGGAGAGGCTGCAACAGAAGGATCACTATGAGTCTGAACTGTGTAATGAGACCCTGTATCAAATAAATAAATAAATAAATATCAATTTACTAGAATTATGTGCATCTATTTGTATATTTTCTGCTGTATTCAGCTCTATTCAGTGCTTCAAGCTCTTTATAGTGCTAATCCAACATTGTTTTGATTACTGTAGCTTTGCAGTGTTTTAAAATTGGATAATTTGAATCCTCCAACTTTGTTCCTCTTTTTCAAAATGGATTAGCTAATTGTTTTCAGGTAAATTTTAGTCAGTTTGTCTTTACAACAGTTTTAGTTAGGATTCTGATTGTAACTATTAAAAGTCTGTAGAACAGTCTGGGAAGACTTGACATTGTAGCCTTCAGTTTATGTTGAGTTATTTGCTTCATGAACATAGTATATCTTTTCATTTATTTAGATTGCCTTTGATTTTTTTATCAGCATTTTATAGACACAGATTTTTTTTAACAGTGTGTCATACAGTCCATGCTATCCTTGAGCTAGTTTTGTAGCCCACGCTGGCCTCAAACATGTGATCCTATAGCCTCAGCCTCCTGCCTGCCAAGATTACAGACCTGCACCACCAGTTGAGACTCATGCAGTTGTTCTGGTGCACACATTTTATGTTACTTCTTATGTAGGTTAAGTTTAAACAGCAGCTCAAACTATCAGTAATAAAGTGTAAAGTGATCAGCTATAAGTTCAGTTATACAGAACCTTTATTCTAGATCTGTACAAAGATGAGTTAATCAGATGTATAAAGTAGTATATTTGTCATTTCCATTGTGATAAACTTTTTAAAAATGACACATTTGAATAGATGTATGTAATTTACTATAGTTTAGAGCTATACTGAAAATCAGTTGAAAAAGTGTCCCTAATGCTGTGTTCTTTAGTCCTCCCTGGTCATTCTTGCTGTATGAATAACTTTCTTGAGAAGTTAGGTATGAAGTAGAAATATGTTTATAGAATCATGTTTTTCTTATTGATGACTACTTTAAAGATGTATTTTTTTTCTAAGAAACAAATATTTGTCTTTTAAATAGTTAGAAAATATTTAAGAATAATCAGCAGTGACTCTCAGTACTGTGTTTGGGACCTTAGGGGTTTGACTTTTGTTCCTAGCTACATTCATATGATACCTGCAAGAAAAGTTGAATATGGGGTGAGGGAGATGGTTCAATGAAATAAGCGCTTCCCTGGCAAGTGCAAGGGCCTGAGTTCAATCCCCGATTCTGCCAAAAAGAAGAAAAGATGAATACTAAATATGACTTTTTTTACTAAAAGTCCATGAAGTTGAATTGTTTGTTTAGCTGGAGTAGATAATGTAAATAATATCCAAATCTTTTTTTCTTTTAGGATAACTGTTGTGCTGAGGGAAGGTAAAAATGCAAGTTTAGAGCTTATACAGGGTAATCATATTTATAACTCAGGAGGTTTTAGATAGTTTTGTAACTTTTGTTTCTTGGATCAATGTTAGTCCCTGTTCTTTTATCATTGGGAGAAAGAAAGCATCAATTTAATAGAAGAACTGAAGTACTGGACAAGTATCAGCTCCTGTTGGTGGGCTAAAGGAGTTAAGAGCTTTATTTTAAAGCTCATCTGCTGGATTTCTAGATCCCTGGTAAAAAGAAGCAGAACATATGGTTATCTAACAAGTAACTTTTAAAACCCACTTTGCTGAATTATGGGTATTAGGTTTTTTTTGTTGTTGTTGTTGTTGAGCTATTAAAATTTTGTATTAAATATGGCATTTAGTTCATTTTTTTCCCCCATTGGAAGTGTTCATTCCAGAATTTCATTGACTTGAATGCAGTTGGTTGATTACTCATTGTAACTGGTATCTGGTCTTTTTCAGTGTTTGTGTTATCTTGTTTCTATTTTTAAGTGTCTTCAAGGACAGTGTATAGTATAGCTGAATCAGTATTTCACTCATTTTTAAAATTTCATTCAAACTTATAGCATAACACTATTATAGTGTATGATTGTGTTATGTATCTACTCAGTTAATTTGATTACTATGAATAATAATGATAGGTACATTCTACACAATAAGTTTTTAAATAAAGAAAGATGGGTTTTTTTGTCTGCATCAGACTCTTCACAGAGGCTGTGTTTTGTGCTTCCTTTAAGCTTTAATTACTCCCTCCCCCACTTTCTTCCTTGTAATTTATTTGTTAAAAAAATTGGGCTCTTTGCCTTGAATGATTTTTTCAAAGTTGGGATGTTGCTGATTGTATCACCATGGTGTTTTATGTATTTCTCTGTTTTTCTTAATTGATAGTGATGGAGGCATGATCTATTTTGGGGTTTTGTTTGGTTTTGCTTTGTTTGGGAGGACAACCATACATTAAGATATCAGTGGTACATTCTTTCAAGAGATGTGTTATGTCTGAGTGAATCTTTTTTAGATGCTATTATCTATAAGGGTTCACCAAAGTATGGCCTAAAGGCTAAATGTGAGCATGTTCATATACAACCTGTGAGGTAATGTTAATTTTTATATTTTTAAAGTGTTTTTAAAAGTTAAGAGCATAAGTAAAAATATATGCAACAGAAAATGAATGTAGCTTTCAAAGCATAATATATTGTCTGGCCCTTGAAGTCTGGTGACCACTAGGCCATTGACTTTTTTATTACCTAGAGCTATTAATTCATTTAGGGCTGCAATGATATTCTATCGTTCTTTGATTTATTAGTGGAGTGTTTCTGCAACAGCAGCAACTTACCAAAGGGAATAGTTTGATAAATAAAAATGCCTAATTCTTTCCTGTTTCGTTTTTAAAATAATGACTTGGTTTTGTAGATTTTATCAAATGTGAGCAATTAGTTTTTACTTTATCTTTTTTTTTTTTTTTTTTTTTTT
>NDGM011075359.1:0-11976 GCA_002564305.1 Octomys mimax
AGACATGATATCTTGTCCAAACACTTAGTACAAATCTTTCTTCTCATTGAATTAAGAGAAAGTAGTTGTATGTGCATCCTAACTATTATGTATATACAGATACAAAATGGTCCTTCATTTGTATCCTCTTTTTTTTTTGTTCAGTTTTGTCAGAGATGAGTATTTCCTTGCTATTTAAATATCGTAGGTGCATGAATTCAGCAAAATAGCCCAATATAGTCCAGTAGTCCATGATAGTAGTAGGTTACTGAATAAGGCAAGTCTTCCACAGAGGAATTCTCCCAGTAGGCTGACACCTAGAAGCTGTTGTCAGCTCTCGCAGCACCTGGAGAAATGCCTTCCTCCAGGGAAGGGTATCCTGGGTAGCATATCATAGCCTCTATTGCACCAGGTTTTGAAGCCCAAGTGAATTTCTTTTGGGACCAGATCTTAGCAGTTTAGGAGTTGCTAAATGCCTGTCCTTGGCTAGAACTTGCTATCTTCCTACTTCATCCTTCCAGAGTTTCGAGTTTAGACCTGTGCCACCGTCCCTGGCTACGTGCACAACCTTTTGACACAGGTTGCTCAATTTCCCTCCAGAAAATTCTTATCATAAGTTAGCATAATGCTGTTAGTTTTGGTGGTCCAATAGATTAGAACTTGAATATTATTGCCATTCTGATTTAAATTTTTTTAAAATGTTGACGAGATGGAGTTTCTTTTTTGCTTGGTTTGTTGTTGTTTGAGGCATGGTCTTGCCATATCGTTCTGCTTGGATTGCAACTCGCTAGGTAGACCAGACTGACCTTGAGTTCAATGTCAGTCCTCCTGCCTCAGCCTACCAAGTGCTGGGATTACAGGCATAAGCCACCATTCCCACCTTAAACCTCTTCATTTAAACCCACTTATTTTTCCTATTTCCTGGAAATCATCAATTCAGAACATTTCTTCAGGATTGTTAATGGTTTCCAAAAACTCCATGTAAAACAAAGAAAACTGACTTTGCCATCCTAAGTGCTGCAAATGTGTTCCCTATCTTATTCATAGCCTTGTTTCATTTTAACACGGTAAAGTTTTAATTTCTATGTACAACAAACACATCTTTTCCTGATCAATTTCCCAATTTTCGGTCTTCCTCTCTGCAAGTTAATAAATGTACTCACCCTTATTTCCACCTGGCAATTTCCAACATCTCTCTTTCAACTTTCAAGCTTCTGTTACTGTAAATAAAGCACATAGAAAATATATAATACATCAATGTGTTGTTTAATGAACTGCAGACCATGCAGAGCATTGCTGGCCCCCGGGAACACTGCATGTCCCTTACAAATCAGAGCCTCTCCCTTCTCTGGAAAAGCAGCCAGTACTTGGATTTCATGATAATTTTCCACTTCTGTATTTTAAAAGTACTGTGCCACACACAGGCCACATGAAGCGCTGCTTCCACACCCTGCTCCCACCCTCCCAAATCGCCCTACTCCTCATCTGACCTATCCCACCTGGGCCAGTAGCACACATGGCAGCTCCTCGACCCTGAGGCTCTCTCACACCCCGTCTGATCATTCATTTGCCCTCTGCCACAGCCATAAGGACACAGCGAGAACAATGCATTTGTGTAGTTCACTCCCTCACCATCACGTCTTCCCAAGAGAACACTGACAGCTTCCCAACTGCTCTTCCAGGTTCATCCACTTCTACTTCCTGATATGCATTTTCAGTAATGTGCTGTGCTGTGGATGCTAAAGAAAATTACGGGTGGGGACTTTATGAGGTTACAAGTGTGCAGCCCCCCACGGCCTCAATGGCTTTATAGGAAGAGTACATGTCTGCTCTCTCAGATGATCCAGACAGAAAGGCTTTGCGGGATGCCAGAAGGAAGTTAGACTTCCATGTTCTTAGATTTCTCCACCTCTAGAGCCATAAACTTCTTTTCTTCATAAATTGCTTAGCTTTAAGTATTCTGCTACAGCAACAGAAATGGACTGAAACAAGGTTGTAAATCCTTAAAGGTGGCAGGATGGGACTTGAATTCTAAACATTTGCCAAATTCTATGGTATAAATATTTCAACCACGGAGATTTTCAAAACGACATGCAAAATTCTTGCCAATTTAAACTCTTTGAACCTGTGAGACCAGATTGATTTTACCACAGTCCATTCCCTGTACTGTCCCCAGAGAGAGCTTGGCAAAATGGGGATATACCACCCCATTTCCCTCTTCCAATACTTCTCACTACATCTCTTCATAATGTTTAGGATGATGATTTAGGATAAGAACTTATCATTTTTATTTCTACCCACAAAATTTCCTTGCATTTCATGACCTATATTAAGTAAAACCTATATGAGAGCCAAATTGTAGTTAACAATTATTCTTCCATACAAATGTCTTCTCCTTAGAATAATTTTAAAATCAAAATCATAGTTATATTTTTAGTCCTACTTCTTTTTAAACTGTTTTTAATCCTCTCCACACAAATACTTACACTAACATTTCTATCTTGCTAAATTCTCCATGTTAATTTCTCACTTAATTATTTTTCATCGACACATTATTATTTCACAAAACATTCATGGGTGATAGGTAATATACATGTCCTACCTGCCTGGTCTTCTCTACTCTCATCCATGTCTAAGAATCTGTCTCTTTTGTACATAAATAGCTACTTGATAAGTACAGAATCCTTGCTTGTAGAAGAAATATAATAATCCACTTTTGTAGTTATCATATGAATTATAGATCTGGCCTTTTCAAGAGTAGGTGTTATACAATTGATAGATGATCTCCTTGTCCATATATATATATATATATATATATATATATATATATGTTAGGGAAGGGCCTACAAGGTGTTCAGGATCTCACTGCTAGATCCAACTCATAGTGATCCACCTGTTTACAGCCTCCCAAGAGTTGGGATTACAATTGCCATCTCAGCATGCCCTGGGGGCAGGGCCAGCATGACAGGCCTGGGGATCTAACCCCCCAGCCCCTGTGCCTGCTTTCAGGCACTTTAATACACTGAGCTATTTGACCAGCACCCCTCGCCCCCTTGTCTTTTAAGTAGCAGCTATGCTGCATGGCTAGCAATATAGTCCAGTTCTCTAGATTTTGTTATATGTGGACAACTCTCTTGCAGTAGATCAATTCATTATTAGTTGGAATAGTTTTTCATTTTCTTCCTCTTTTTATCCCTTTTTTCAGTTGACATTAACTTTTTTTTTTTAATTAATTTTAATGAGAAAGAAATAGCAATGAGACAGTTTCAAAACAGGTTAGTAGGACAGTTACAGTATTTCATTTAGAATTTTAGAGGCATTGCACCAATGATTGCTAAACTTGTACTATTTTTCAGACACAATTTTAACCATCTTTGAATGTCTAGAAAAATACTTAAAGCTTCACTTTCAATTCTGAAACTCACAAAAGATAATAAAATACCTAGAGTCCCAGACCTGAGACAGGAGAAAGTATTCAAGCACCAGATGAAGGACAAAATCAGGAGCATTTATTGGTCAATCAGAATATGCAGAATATGAATCTTTAGGTTGAAGTCAAAAGTCAATAGCCAGAAAGCGGGCTGGGGAGATGGCTCAGTGGAATAAGTGCTTCCCTGGCAAGCGCAAGGACCTGAGTTCAATCCCCGGTTCCACAAAAAAAAAAAAAAAAATAGCCAGAAAGGGCAAATGCAAGCTTTCGTATCATGGGAGAAAACACATGTTGAGGAGAGATGGAGTAGAAACTGAATTTAGGTTAGAAACGAGCAAGTTCTGGTGAGTCTAGAATTAACACAGCAAAGCTAAGCATAACATCCTCATCAGATCTTCATTAGTCAGTGGATGAGTGGTGAGTAGTGTTCTCAGGTGCAAAGCTAGAAAATAACTAACCAATGGTATTTCAGCATCTTAGCTAAGGTTTATGAAAAAGCAGACCCTGAGAAGAGGGTGTCTGTTCAAGTGATTTATTTAAAAAGTGAACCCAAGAGATAGCGATAGGGATATGGGTCAACAGGGCATGAGGAGAAGCCAAAATAATACAACGTCCAAAGCCCACCTTCAGTAATAGGTGAACACAACCCACTCCACAGGCTTGTCTTGCCTCAGGGCAGGGAGCTGGACTTCAAACCCAGGGCCAGTCAGAGATACAGACATGACCCGAAGGGCTGTAAACCCCAAACACTTCCAGTTCTGTCTGGGAGAAGCAGGTGCAGCAGCAAAGATGTACACTTTAAGGATTTCAGGAAGAAAATGCCTGTAAGTAAAGCAGTCAGGGTGCAGGGCACAGGTGCAGAGAAAGAGAGGAAGGTGTGAGGGTGGGGCTCCTGGTGCATCCCGGGAGCACCTGCTTTGCTTCCTGAATGCTGATAGTTGTTGGATAAATATCGACTAAACAAGCAAGACAGCTTCAGGACTGCAGGGAACATTCAGTGTGGAAAGGAGTACAGGCAAGGATTGGACAGTTTTGTTTTGTTTGTTTTGTTTTCATATAACAAAGAGCTGGGTGTGGTAGCGCATGCGTATATTCTCAGGACTCAGGGAGGCTGAGGCAAGGGAATCACAAGTGTGAGCCCAGTCTGGGCAACTTAGTGTCTTAGTGAGAAATTTCCTCCAAATTACAAAAAGGCCAGGAATATAGGTCAGTGCAAAGACCCTGAGTATATCCACACAATAAAAGAACCCATAAAAAATAAAATGATAGAAATTCAAGTGCAAAGATAGACCTCATCTTCCTCAAAATTATAGTAAGTTCCAAATAAAATGTACCTATTTCATAACTCAAAAATCTGTCCTTTGTTCCTGTATGAAATAATGTTAACAGTCTCATAAAGAGGCTGGGAATTTCTCAGGCCAAATCCAGTTCCTCTTTGAATTTTCTCTTCTTTTTCTTTTCCATGAATTTTCTTGTAGTCTACTCAAAGTAATTCCTACATAGAAAAATGATAAATGATTGCTTTTTTCTACATTGGCCTTGACATCATGAAATACTCACAGGTTAGAATAGACACTCTTATTCAAATTCATCCATTCATTTATTTCATCTAGCCAGTGACAAACTTAGGTCCTCACTAAAGGTAGGGACAAGGAGCACAGGATAAGCAGCCTTGTACCTTCTGAAGTGGCTCACAGGGATACACTTGCCATGATATTTTGTGTGAAAGGAAAAATTTTGCAACAGCTTCAACATGTTTATTTTGTGTTTTTATTCAAAACACTTTATTGAACATGTACCAAGATTATTATGCACACAATGAGGAATATAAAAATCAGAGAATCATTGACATGGCTCTTCAGGATTCTGTAGTTCATCTGAAAGGCTAGGGGTGGTAGTAGAGGAGTAGACTCGGCTCAGTTTCTGATAAGGTAGCAATTAAAGGAAATGGGTGAAAGGTTGGTGTGGTGGAACTGTGTATTACATCCTGAATAATATGAAAAACCTTATATGTGTTTGACCCTTTCATATTGGCCTGTAAATGATATTTCATCCTCATTTAACAAATAAGGGAACAATAGCTCAAAAGATATTTGCAGTGTAGCTAGAACTGACCTTTAACTAGATTATTTGATCAAAACCCCACAATCTTTCAATATCTATGCTAAACATTGGGGATTATTCAAAATATTTTCACCCTCTCCCAGCATGAACTTAAAAAAAAAAACTTTGTGTTTAAAGGTCACTCTAGAACTAATTGGGTTGAGGCTTCTGAGTAGGACATTGAAAAGAAAATGTACAGAAAGAAATTTATTAGTGATCCAATTATGGAATTAAAGTTGAACTGAATGGCTGGGAGAAAGAAAAATATCATTGAGAAAATGATAGTTCAAGAATAAGGAAAGACCTTATCAGGCCCTTCCCTGGCATGTGTACACTCGGAATGAACATCTAGACTTTTGAGTCCTTGAAGCTCAACAAAAACCCTAAAGTTTCAGCAGTTCAACCACTTCTAATGATTAGTCAGGCTAACAAATGTAAGGTCTCAGTTATCATGCCCCCACTATGTGGAAGAAAAATCAATACTCCCAGCTTCATATTAAATGAAAGCCCTCTGCTCCCAAGCACAGCCTAAGGGTGCATGTGCTGATGAACTGGAAGAATCACTAACTCAGTGTTGGTCAAGGGGTCATCAAACCCAAGATATTCCCAAAATGCTACATTATTTATCACTTCCTACCAAGTATATTCTGCCTAGATCTTAAAAGAAAGTGTGACAGCAACAATCTAGCAACACTGTATATAGGAATAGCCCAGAACTATATGTCCATCCAGTTTAGACTGGTTAGTTGCTGATTTCACGTAGATACATTTGAGTTGACACAACTTTATTGAGCACCTATTATGTGATCAGCTCCATGCTCGACCATGTTATAGTCTCACTAGAGAGTTATAATAATTGGGAAGCCATGAAATATCAAATATCCTGGATTTCTCTGAGACAGGTCTAAGTTAAAGCATTTTATCCCATTGCTGAAAACTGTGTCCTCATTTTTGGTTTGGAATATACAGGGAGCATAAAAGTGTGTGTGTGAGTGTGTGTGTATGTGTGTGTGTGTGTGTGTGTGTGTGTGTGTGTATGACGTATATGTATGCATGCAAGGAAAAAACAAGAAGTCAGGTTGCACAATGTGTTAAGTGACAAATATCCCTACATATTAAATACTTATTGAATCCCTCCTTTTTTCCTGCATCTTCATCACCACAGTTTATTCCTGGCTGTCACCACTCATTTAACCTGGATTGCACTAATGAATGGTTTTCTTTACTCCTGACTCCTATAACAGTTCACAATGTGTTTTCCATGCAGCAAAAAGATCTTCCAAGGATGACAGTCTTTGCTGGAAATACTTCTTCTTGCCTGCACGATAAAGTTTGAACTTCACAATGTATTTTGCAAATCCATTCAAGAGTGCTGCCACTGCCTGCCTCTTCAGCCTTTCCTGTGGTAGCAGTCACTCAGTCCTTCGAGCCCTTTCATCACTGTTCTGTCTGTCACTTCTTAGTCCCTGGAGTTCCATTTCCCTGGAATTGCAACTGTCCCCACTTCACTTCCACATGTATTTTCAGATAACAGGCATTTTCTACATCATTTCTAATCCTTTTGGATATTATTTGATTGTCACTCTGGGAGGTCTTCTCTCTTTTCTATACTACATTAAACTACCTGCCATACACTTCCACAGTGCCTGCCCTTTTGCTATCAAAACTAAAGGCATAATTTGCTTTTTATCATTTGTTGATACTTTTTGTGTGAAGGTAAGAATCATATCTCTTAGTCAACAATGTAATAACAGAGAATGCAAGAAACATTTAGGAATCTACTGAGTCTCAGTAAGTCTAGGGGATATTCAAAATATTAAGTGGCTAGAACACTGTCTAGTCCTTGGGTGCACAATAGGTAAAAACCCCCATCAATATATGACCATAAAGAGTACTAACTACAGCCTTATTGTTTAGTGTGGTTGGGCTAGATGGTTTATAAGACAGTGTGGTTTTTGTATAGGAAAATTGCATAAGTACCTAGAAAACATAGACCCTTTTTTCCCAGGTGGTTTGTATGAGGGGAATCATTTGAATGAACCCATGATTAAATGTGTAGGCTCTGTGTACAAAAAAGTTACTTGGATAATGACATAGTCTGTGAGCATATGAAGAAATACCCCAGGAGGCTAACATGCACTTCACAGAAAAGGCCTGCACATCTTTTCCCAGGGTTCTGTTCATCAGCACTTTACCAACTGGAACACACCTGCATCTCCATCCATTTGGCTCATCACTCACCAATGCACATAAAATCTGTAACTAAGCCCTTGATTACTCAGCCTTATGAAGCTGAGAAGGTTAGGTGTACCTGACGTGTGCTGGAGGTAGAACAGCTGGTGCACTGTGCTGATGACTTCGTTTTCTCTGGGAGTCCCATCGACTGCACTGCCTGTGAGATCAGTATTTCTGGATATGAAACAAAAATGTGAAATAAGAACTTAAAATGAAAAAGAAAAAAAAAAAGAAAAAGAAAAATTTTGGGTGCTGGGGAGATGGCTCAGTAGAATAAGTGCTTCCCTGGCAAGAGCAAGGGTCTGAGTTCAATCCCCGATTCTGCCAAAAAAAGAAAAAAAAAAAAGAAAAAAAAAGAACTTAAAATGAGGATTTCTCCCTAACTGCTTCATTATATGTTGATAAAGGAAAATATGCATGAATTTATTTTTTAAATGAAAGACAGAAACTGACTCAAGATGTCAAATATTTTAAGGGTTAAGTAAAGGGTTCATTATTGAGTTATAAAGCTTATTTGGTTATAAAAATCTATACAGCTTTAAGCCTTTAAATACAAACAGGAAAAAAAACAGTACTTCTTTCAGCATTCATACAGTATGTCTATTTGCAGATGCTAAAGTGAATTTGACATCACGGTAAGTAGTTCAAACAATCTATATTGCTGGGAGCTTTTCCTCACAAGAGATTGATTTTCTAGCACCATCAGCAGCCAACCCAACAACACATTCTCCTTTGTTTGCCATCCTAGAGATCTGGGATGTTGCATTTCCTACTGGCTGATGATATTAAACAAATTCTTACACATTAACTGGAAAAGCTAATGAATTATTTTTGTCTTCACTAAGAGATAACTTGAGGTTCATTTTGCTAGACAACTGCTTAGTAAAGAAAGGTTAATATGTGGAACCAAGAAGAGCAAGATGGAGATAACTATATTTTATTATTCGTGAAAGTCCTCTTAAGCACTCAGTATTCCCCAACCAAATTTTGGTAGAGAGACTTTAGTACTTGGAGCTAATTGCCACAGGGCTAGAAGGAATAGGACATAGGTTTTATGTTGAAGTGAGAAAGAGAATAGTAACATTGAAAGCCTTTTGTCCTCCTTTGGGGTGCAGAGAAAAAAATGACAGAACGTAGATACCAGAGCTGATGAGTTGAGACCACTTAGCACAAGGGCCATAGCAAGAACCACCTGGTGAAACTTGCAATTATAAAAGAGATGGCAACCACTACAGTAAGCACAAAGAAAGTGAGGCAAATATGTCTGGCTCCTCCTTTCCTCCCTCCTCTACCTAGCAATAGTTGATCAAGGATGGAAGTCAGTTGTCCATGGAACTTGAAGAATCAAGTGAGCATGGCCTAGTCTCTTGAGATGCTGGACAGAGTGAGTCAATGATGGGAAATAAATCTGTAAGTGAGCAAACAGGTGATCTGCATGTCATAGGAAAAGGACAGATGAGAAGACAGAGTTGTGCTGGAAATTCAAAGTCAGATCCCAGTAAGATATGGTCTTTGGCCAAGGGCCACTGACTGTAAGTCCAAACAGATGCTTGAAATCCTTGGATAACTCACCGACATTGTAGAAGGGTTCTGGACAACGGATGAGGCTCTCTTACTAAGAAAGAAAGGGAAATGCAAAAGCTAACTGAAGGTAGAAGAAACTCTCACCAAATGGCTGTGTGCTCTAAAAGTAATTGTAATACACTCAGGAATCCGTGTCTCCTGAGAAGAAGAGCTTCCTATTTTAACTAGAAAAGTGCCTAACACAGATCTGTGCTTTAAAAAATCACTCTGGTAGCACAATGGCTCCAGGAAGGAAGCTAGGGATTGCTCAAATGAGAGGGGCTCCAGAATTTGTTTTCTAAGGGCTGTATCCGGCTCCTGAGACTCAGAAAAAATCAACAACTTAGGTCTCTTGATAATACTGGTGATGGGAAGCACAGGCTTTGGTTTGATCCTCATTTCCGTACAACTGACTCCAAATGAAGTCCACTTCTAGGGCTACCATGCTAGTTCAGATGGGCCCTTATCAGTCAATCCCAGAGACGCTATACAGCCACAGGATGGTTCCTCGTAACGGGAGGCAGGACTCCCCACGCCGCCTGTGGAATATCTGGCTCATTACTGCTCCAGTAGACTTAGATTCGACCCTCCTAGGCATCTCAGCAAAAGAGCAAAGGAAAGTACTCCAGCTTCTACCTCCACCCCTTGAGACAGTACTCAGTTTATGTCTGCAGGCACATTCCCTCGGAGTTTATTCTCTGACTGTGGTCCGGAAGCTGAGTGGTATTTTCTTGTTTATCAGTATAAGTGTAAAAAAAAAAAAATGCTCTTTTCTACCTGGGGTGTGTGTTTAATAAGCTTTATACCCAATCTTGGCATGTGACTTTTATTATCTAAAATGTTTTAGGGATAGAAAGGAGAGATGTTTTTGGTGGCACAGGATTTCAATGATTAAGGCTCTTCTACAATTTCTAGTAGGAAATTGTAGCTCACTCACAACTTGAATCTTCTATTTTTATGACAGTATAACAATATCATATTCATCCGCTAAATTTTTATTCTTCACTTTAACTTTGCAATATAAAGCAAGTGCAAACAATATACTAAAAAGAAAACAAATTTTTTCTTGAAAATTTGCTCTTTTGGAACCTCAGAAACTTCACACAGTTTGCTGTCAGAGTGCAAAGAACTTTGTTGGAAGCTGCTGTTTCACTGAGAGCTGCTGCTGGCTTTTATGATGGCTCTGAATTCATTAAAGATGGTATAAAGGGAAGAGAAAAGCAAAAAAAGAAATGGATAGGGCTTTAAGAATTTAAATAACAAGTTCAATGATCTGTTTTGGTGTCCACAGGTTTGGAGCAACCATAAATTAGAATTGATTTTTTTTTTTTAATGAACACTATATACACAAGAAATGCACATAGCAGACACCAGTGTGAGGGTGGTGCTCCGTAGAGCTGTGGGCCTACACAGCTTCCAGGTTCTCAGGATCTCTCAGGAATGAGTGTCTCAGTCTGCTGAATGAGTGCTCATAATACCAAAGTCAGAAGGTCTTGCAACGTGAGTGGGAGTAGGACTGGCAGAAGGTGCACACATACGCACAGATAAAGTTATTATTCGTTGTTTATATTGTCCTATTCTACAGAGGAGCACAGTTTATATGCTTTATTCCTTAGAAATCTGGCAATCTGAGCCCTAACAGTGGGATGTTTCAGAGGACTTCAAACTCTATTTATTCATTTTTTTTCTTCCTTTATTTCCTAAATTTACTATTTTCCTTTGTTGTTCATCCTGTTCAAAATATATGTAAAGTTTATTCATAAATATATAATAGTATATTATTTTAATAATAGTATGTTGCTTAAATTATATGAAGTATTAAGAGAAATGAAAGTGAGAGAAAAGTTATAAAAATAAATATGTGAGCTGCATATTGCAAAACATTTTTCCTTTGCTGAAAGGTGGTCATGAATTTGGATCTAGATTTTCCAGACATCTGTAAAAAGAAGAAATAATAAAAAAGAAAGAAAATGCAGGTCCAAATAAGAAGAGAAACATAAAGCACAAAAAGAAACTCCTGTCATTGATTCTTTTTTTTTCAGTACTGCAGATTGAACTCAGGACCGAGTGCTTGCCAGGCAGGTGCTTGTGCTGCTGTGCTGTCTCCCCAGCCTTTGCGTTGATTATTACAAGAAAATTCTGAAGTTCTATAATGGACATATCACTCTTACAACTGGAGTAACAAGAATCATGGAATTCTTTCTAATAACATTCCTCAATCCAGGCCATTGGCACAATGTCAAAGGCTATTCTCACAAGAGCAATAGTGTGTGGATACTTAACTTATTCAGAATGGTAGTTTTGGTTTCAGTTAAGAAGTACAAACTTTCCAGGTCATGATCAACAAAAGATTCTGGAAGACATTTTATAAAATGAATATTGAAAGATAAGAGAATAAAAGATGACCAGAGATATGACAGATTTTTTCATTACTTGTCAAATATATTTAAGTAAATTCATGAAATGTGAATATATCATAATTATTCCAAGGTTCTTGTGAACGGTTTATTTATAAAGATGTATAATATCACAATTTGCAACTAAAACTCAATCTTTTTGCTGGTTTTAACCAGATTTATATGACTTGGGGCTGGGGAGGTGGCTCAGTGGAATAAGCTCTTTCCTGGCAAGCACAAGGCCTGAGTTCAATACTCAGTCCTAAAAAA
>NDGM011075373.1:0-10780 GCA_002564305.1 Octomys mimax
TCATTTATTTATTTATTTATTTGGTACACTGTCTTGCTATGCAGCTCAGACTTGTAGTGATCCTCCTATCTCAGCCTCCCAAGTGCTGGGATTGTAGGCTTGTACCATCATGCCCAGTTTTGGGGCTAGCACAGTGCACCCCGGGTTCCAGGGTTGACACAACATAAGGTACCAGGGATCGAACCTGTGTCCTTGAGCTTACCAGGCAGGAGTTTAGACTACCAAGCTATCTCTCCAGCCTCTCTCCAGCTTTTTGACCATGGTCTTGCTCACTGGACTGTTGAGACCAGTATACTTATGAATCTGGAACTATTTGTAGTGTCAGGTCAAAGATATGCCTCAGGGTTCAGCCTCAGCCCATGGAGGCCCTCCCAACACACATGTGCACATACACCTGCCTACATACACACATGCACATGCATGCACGCAGCACAGATGACAAGACACCAGCATTCATTAATCCCTACAGAACATGCTTACAGCATGACAGGCATTTTGCTAAGCACTTTATTCCCTCAATTTTAAAAAATGACCTACAAGAGACACTGTTTTGTCCCTGTTGGCCCGTGAGGAAACCATGGTTCATGAAGACAAAACAACTTGCCCAACAGCACACAGCTCACTAGTGACAGCACCACCAGGTCATGTGATTGTGGAGAACATTTCATATGTTTTCTTCTCTGGTTCTTGTTGGACCCCCTCCCGTCACCCCCACATGCCAAAGCACTTCTCTGAGCTACTGAGTTTAACCTTTGTATTCATTCTTTATTTGTTTTTTTAGACTTCTCTCACTGCGTAGCTCAGTCTGGCCTTGAACTCACCATGATCCTCCTGCCTCAGCCTCCCAATGCTGGGATCACAGGTGTGCACCACCATACCCAGGTTACATTTGCATTTAGAACACTGCGTTCTAATGGGGGAGAACTTGTGTGTCCCTCACACAGACCATGAGCCCCTCCCAGAAAGGAGCCTGGCTCTCATCTCTGAGCACACAGAAATGCATCTTCCAGAGTGATTGTCAGTGTGACCAAAATGATACCTGCTGCCCTGGCTTTGAATGCCCGCTACCCTTCTTCCTACATAAAGAACTGGAGCCAAAGTAGATATCCACTCAACCCACATCCTAGGCCAATTCATTCTCTTTCTAAATTTTTTTTCTTTTTGAGACAGGGTCTTGCTATGCAGATCAAGTTATCCTTGAACTCACTGTGTAGCCCAGGCACCCACAGCATTCCTCCTGCCTCAGTCTCCTGGGTGCTGAGATTACACATGCATACCATCATGCCTGGCTTCTGAACTCACTTTTAATTGTTTATCTGGTTTATGAAATCATCTCAAAATCTTTTGGGAAACAAAAGTGGATTTTTAAAATAAATGAATGCATGTGTATGTGGAAGCTTAATTAAATTCTGGGAAAGATGAAAGCCCAAAAAACTGATCGGTGTCAGGTGCTTCATTGTGCCTCTGTGCAAATGTTCCAAGGTCTACACTGAACTCGGGAAACTGGTGTCAGAATGTGTTATCCTTAGCTCACATGACTTTTTGAGTCAGTATTTTTAAAACGCGCACATACACACATACACAGAAAAAGAGAAGGATGTGTTGAAATATGTCTGGCAGCCTCTAGTTAAACCCTCACAAAAAGTGATGCAGACATAGTTGTAGAAATGTCATTGTAGTAGCCCAAAGGTAGAAGCAGTCCAAATGTCCTTCAGTATTTATGGACATAGGAAATGTGACATAGCAATCCAATGGAATATTACTTGGCAAGAACAAGTAATGGACTACTAATACCATGCTGGAGCATCATGAATCTTGCAAAGGGTTCTGAGTGAAACAAGCAAGTTACAAAGGACCCAGTATCATAAGATCCCACCCATGTGAATGTCCAGAATATAGATTAGTGGTTATCTCAGGCCAGGGAAAGCAGGAATGAGGTGTTGAGGGTTTCTTTGAAGGGGATGAAAGCATTGTTAAATCCAGTGCAGCAATTCTTGCCCAACTCTGAAGGTCTTAAAAAGTACTGGATTCTTGAAAAAATAATGTATATATATATAACATATGAATAGCCCCAGATGTAGCTGTCTAGTACAGCGAGGCACACACCTGGAAAATCCCAAGAGTCTTTGGCTGAATCTCCATAGTGGCTACCTTGGTCAGCAAAGGCATGAGTCCTTTGGTTCTCCATTCTCCACTGCCCTGCATGTCCCAACCGTCAGAATTTGTCCACTAGCACAACTGTGTTTTCTGCCTGGTCTGGCTTTTCAGCTCCTAGAAGATTCTGAACTATCTCAGAATCTGAAATTTGGAGGAGATGTCAGTGGGTCGCAGGTCCAAGCTCCCTGCAATCTAGAGGACAGGAACCCCTGTTCCCATCCCAGAGGGTCTTTTCACAAAAGCTGTCCTGTACAGGAACTCTTTCAGCCCATTATCATCACTGCTGTTGAATGCACTCGTGTAATAATTACCAGCTTACAAAATGCTTCCAGTACATCACCTGGGGCATCATAAACCTGCAGGTGACTTTTCCTTATCCAGATAAGTGAGGTCAGAAATTGGGTGACCTGTCCAGAGAGGTGGAATTTGGGCTTAAATTTTCTGGCCTCAAATTCCACAGGTTTTTAATTTTTTTTTGAATTTTTTTCTATGCTTCTTTGTATGAAATGTTTTGAAAATACATAGAAGTCTAAAATCATAAAACAGTAGATAGGATATCAAGTCCGCATCTTGTACAGCAATTAACCACTAGGAAGAATGTATGCAACGTGTTAATTATTAAAACTGTCCTACCAATTTAGCTTGAAACTGTCTCATTGCTAGTTGTTTCTCAAAATTATGGAAAAATAAATAAATAAATAAAATCATAAAACACACAGCCACATGCCCCACCCCCCACAACACTGAGGTAAAACCAATGTTGGCTGCTGTGTTGGCCTCAGAGGTGTGTGCTCTTTGCACTGTCTCGTCATTGCAGCCTTGCTCCCTGTCCTATGACAAGATCATCCACACTGCGGGGCCATCATGGCCAGGTGACAGGGAGATGACGTATTGACCCACTATCATGGGGGACCCTTTTTCCTTCTCTTTTAAAGTACTATGCATGAGGATTCCTTCATACACAGGAACTATTTGAAAGACAATCACAACCCAAAGGGAAGAACGGTATAAAAGCGCTTAAACACTCTTATCCCAACACCCACCGTCTGTATCAACCTCTTTCTCTCAAACAGCTGGTCAGCTCTTTGCAAAACCCCATGAAATATCCTGCTTGTTTCTTTGCACTAAGATATTTGCATCAAATAAATGGATTTTTTTAAAACACGGTCATGACTACCAATGATTTGACTGTCCCAGGGCTGGCTGTAGTGAGATCTGCTCAGCAGGACATGGGGTGGAAGAGGCCAAGCCCCTGGCCTAACCCCAACGCTCCTTAGCCACAGCACACGCAAGGGGCCCATGTGCCGCAACCTCTAGCTCAGCATCTGTACAATGCTGAACCATTTACCCCCACGCCAGCCTGGTCCAGATGTACTGTGCCGTCCAGCACAGCTAAGGAAGTCACCAGAGGTCAGGAAATTCTACACATTTCACAAGATGAATGTAATCAGGAGAGAGAGGAGCCAGCTCAACATGAGTCACTTGGCTCAAGAGAGCATCGTCAGTGGTCCTAGCTGCATGCTGCACTGCTAATAGCCATTTTATTTGATCTCTGAATTGATGCTCAAACCACAGATTTCCTGGGCCTGTAACCTCCCAGGAAATAAAAACCAAACGACTGCTGATTCATATTTCCTCTAAATGGCAAGAGAGAAACTACCTGCTGCAGAAATTGCAGCCAGCCTTTGAAGGCCCTGGGATGAACCGCTCCTCCAGCCTCCTCTGATGATGGGCAGAGTTCTCTCCCAGATGCTGGTCCCCTAACTGGGTCCTCTCCAAAGAGAAGAGAGGAGGATTTCAGGGGAGGGCAGATTAGCATTTATTAAGTGCCCATTTCGAGTCAGGTTCTGACTATACCAGCTGCCTGGCATACAATCTCTTATGTGATTTTCAGCAGGACACTGGAAGCTGGCTAATAACTACTATCTTCCCCACCATGCATTACTCACTTGTCTCCATGTGCATGTGTGCATGTGATATGCATGTACACGTGTATGTACATGTGATGTGCTCTGCATGTGCATGTGTATGTGTGTATGTGCATGCTTGTGTATGGCCGAGGGTTGGACCAGGGCTTATACCTGCTCAGAGCACACTGCCCCACTGCTTGCAACCACAGATCCTGCCTTTGCTCATTCATTGTCTGTTTCTCTTGCTGGCCGTGTGTTCCATGAGTACAAGGACCTTGGTTCCTTGCTGCGTCTCTACTTTCTAGAGCAGTGAGTGCTTGACCCATAGTCACAAGTGATAATTGTAAGTAGCACTGATGCCAGACTCTAAATATTTCCATACTTTAACCCAAACAACAATCATAGAGAGCAACTACCTTGTGCCAGGCGCTGCTCGATTTTCGTACGTTAGCTTAATTACTACTCACAACAACCCTGTGAAGTGGAGACTCCTATCTTTATTCCAGAGGATGAAACTGGAACATAGAGAAAAGCTTGGCTGGCCAGTAACCCCCCATCCAGGGAGCCCCAGAGTCAGGACTCAAACCCAGGCCAGCAGGGTACAGAGCTTTGCTTGTGCAACCATCCTGCTAAACTGTTTCTCATAATGGATGTCAATAAATATTTTTGAAGGAATAATTGTACCATTTCACAGAAGAGAAAACCCAACTTTGGCCAAGGAAAGCTCCCTACATGTAACACCAAGCAGACTTCAGACTCCAGTCCGCATGTCCATAATCAGCCATCATCGCAGCCTGTAAGCTTTTATTGGACGAAAATACTCCTGCCATGAATTCAAGTCCACTTGAGGCACACAGTCTAGCAGCATCAGGACGTCCACACTGCGAGGCTGTCACAGCTAGCTTCCACCTCCAAGTCATTCCATCTTCCCCTGACTGAAGCCCAACACCCACGGAGCTCTGCCTTCCTATTTGATTCTTAGTAAGAACAGGGCCCAGGACCAACCATAGCATTTGAAAGAGGAAGTTAAAATTCTTGCCCTTGGCATTTGCCCCTCTCTTGTCTCATAAAGTTGGAAGTTCTGCCATTAGGAAGTCATTCTTGTGGTGTGAAGATCTTGGGGTCTTTGAGAATCCACAGAGAAGGGTAGGACACCAACCTGCTATCCACAGAGGTGTGTGTGGGTGGCTCATAGGGAAGACTGGAGGGCTGGCCACAAGAAGCTTCCTTTTGTCAGTAATGTGGTGCTTTCTTCATTCATTCACTCATCCAGTAGGTTCCAAGTCCTCCTGGGGCTCTAGGAAATGCCTCTACTATCAACAGTAAATAGTGTGGCCCTTTATGCTATGCAAGAAAAGTGTTCCATGCTTTGGAAATACTGGGGAAGCCCCCAGAAAAGCATCCTAGGAGAAGCAATGTCTGCACCAAGACCCCAAGTCTGAATAAGGGGGTAACCTGAATTAAAGGGGCTAGCAGAGGTGGGGCAGGGGTAAGGAGAGTGCTCTGAGGAACTGGAAATTGCCTATGAGAACAAAGCCTTGGATATGGAGGGGAGGACCTGTGCTGACCCAGGAGCAGGACGGGGGCTGTAGGAGGGAGTGAGGGAAGAGGCAAGCTCAAGTGGAGAAGGGGCAGGATCTCAACCAGGCAGGGCCTTGTAAACCACGTTAGAGACTTTGGACCTAAACCCAATGATAGCTGGGATCCAGAGGGAAATTTTGAAATGGGAGTTGGGATCATCAGAAGTTTGTTTCAAAAATGACTGAAGATAGAAAAGAAGGAGGGGTGACAGTAGGGCCAGGTAGCAACTGATGGTATAAACCAGGCCAGAGGTGATGCTGCTCCAAACCAGGAGAATGGCTCAGGAAGAGGTGTGGAGGATTAACGAGGCTGCAGGTGCAAGCACACAAGGCTTTTCAGAGTGGAGCACTGAATGGGTGGTGGCTCCATTCATCCATGTACTGCAAAAGAGTCTCAGAAGAAGAGATGGTGTGGGTGGGAGGTTCATCTGTTCCATTCTGGGAAAGTTCTGTGAAATATCCAAGAGAAGGTGTCTGGAATTTGTCAGAAAGAATCAGAAGGTACTGTGGGTGTGGTCCTTCCCTCTTCTGCCTGTAAGTCAATGCTTGATAACAAGTCAATGCCTCTAACAAAGGGCAAGAAATAGCCATACCTGTAACAATGGAACACATAGAGCAGTGTGACTGTGGAGCAATTCTAGGTCAGCAGAGGTTGCAAGTCTAGAATGAACCTGCAGGGAGTGGTGAGGGGGAGGCAGGAATTCCCTGGAAACCATCTTCCTGCCAGATCTGATGCTCTATAAATTTCTTGATCACAGATCCTTCATTTCTACATCAGTAACTCTGGCACAGACTTGCATGTTTCAAAACCTTGGCAAGTGGTTTCTTTTGCAGGGTGATGAAAATGTTCTGGAATCAGATGGTGGTGATGGTTATACAGCCTTGTAGCTGTATGAAAGCCCACTGAACTATACACTTTTAAGGAGTGGATTTTATGGTATGTGAATTATGTCTTGATTTTTGTAAAAAAAATTTTAAACAAATAAAACCCATACAAATCCTGGCCAGTCCCATGCATTTGGTCATGTTGATCTTGCTTGCTCTTCTCTTTTGTAAGTGGTTTTGGTGGGATTGTGCTGTCAGAGACAGACTGGTACCACCCATCTGCCCCAACCTTTCGCATCACATCCTGAGGGTTGTCACTAAGCCCCGGCATCCCTTCACCACCCCAAGAGCAGAGCCTGGAGACTTGGAAGTAGGTGGATTTACCACTGAAGAATTTAAAGATGATAGTGAAAATAGAGTTTGGGATAAAGTCAATAAAATTCTTACAAGTAGATTTTTGTAATCACAATTATGAAACAAAACTTTAAGGTGTCACAGACATCGTACTCAGCCTCTTCACTGTGATGAGATGCAGTGCTTAAGGATTCATGTACTATTTAATGGTTGCAACTTCTTGAAATGCATAGTATTATTTCTTCATGAAGCTTCTGAGGCATAGAAAGATGACCAGCTTCACCAAGGGCCTCAGCTAATGGCAGACCCCAGGTTTAAATGCAGGACATTGGATGCCAGTACGCACTGTACTATCTCTCCTCCCATGTAATAGATGCCGTGAGTCACTTTATTGTCTCATCTTTGACACTGTTCATCTCAGAAGCTTCTCTCGCCCCCCTAAATGTTGCTAGGCTTCCCTTTTCTTTGCCCTTCTAATCCCTCCATTTTTCCTCCTCTCCTGTGTTTTATCACACTAGATATTAATCTTCTGTTTACTTAGCTGTGCCTAATTATAAGCAGTATGAGGACAGGGGTCCCATTCACCTCGCTCTGTAATGTAGCCACATAACTTGTATATGAATGGTGTTCCAAAATTAAATTGCGTGAATGGATGAAAGAATGAATGAGTGGATGGACTGATGGATGGATGGATGAACGGATAGATGAATTAGTGAGTGCCATTTGCCATTCCTTCAAGCACATTTTCAGGGCAACCCTACTCAGTAATTACAAAAAAAAAGATTTGGAAACTCATTTTCTTTGTTACCAATAGCGCCCATAATAGAAAGTGCCCCTCCCCCTGACTGATGGGTTCTCTTTCCAAATGCTTGATGCTTTTCTAGTTCTGTGACTCAGACTTGTTGACTGATTTTTGCCTCTGGGGTCTATCCTCCTGGTTTTAATTGTGGCCTCAAACTTGTGGTGTAATTAGGGTGTTGGAAATGGAAAAAGGATGGTGTAACTTTTACTTAACTGGGTGACATAGCTGAGTAGGTATTTCTCAATTCCCTCTCTGGCACTCAAGGTTAAAGAGCTTTATGTCATTTGATAACTGAATTTTGCTCTCAGTTTTATTGTAAAACCCCCACCCTTCTTTGGCTTGCATCTCTGCCTCCCATTTCACCTCCAACAGCATGACCCCCCTAGTTCACAATCCCTGGAAACACTAGCTCCCCAAAAGTAAATTCCAAGGCAACCAGCAGCCTGCTGTGATATCCTGGAGTACAAAATGGCTGCACTTTTCTAATGTTCTAACCCAGATTAAATCTACTTCATGTCTTACACTCAAAATGCCAAGAGTTTTTTCCAAATCCCCCAAAATGTTCCATGACTTATTCTTGCCCCCTGAGTTACACAAGAAATTCAGGACTTATACAGATAAGAAAAAGGCTGTGGAGGATGGCCAGCCCCCAAACAATACTCCTGTCCTCCTTCCACCGGCTCAACCATAGCTGCAAAATCCAGTACTAACGTTTTAGTCTTCATCTCTCTCCAACCATCGGCAGTGCTGCGTGGGGTTGATTCCAAACTCTTCCCAGAGCACTCCCTTTCTTTCTTTTCCCCAGCTTGTCCTCTTCTCTGGCCACTCATGCCCAGTGACTTTTCTAGTTCTCCTGTCTTACCTACTTCAAAACTGGGGCGCCCCAGGCCTCCATCTTTAAACCACTCCTCTACCTTCACTCATTCTCTAAAGAAGTTCTCTGAGTCCATAGCTGTCAGTCTCCACTGATGATTTCTGAACTCACTCCAGCTCTCCCCTCCCTCTGGGCCCCACCACTGGCTGCCTACTGATACCTCCCCTGTGTCCTGCAGACATTGCTATGGTTTGGACCTTATTTGCTCTCTAAGAGTGAACGTACGAGAACCGTTGTCCCCATAGTGGGAGTCCTTAGCTCACTACCGTTGTCCTCTCAAGAGAGATGAAGGCACTTTTCTCTCTGGGTCCCAGTTGCCCTGGGTTGCCACTCTCTCTGGCACATCCTCTGGCCGTTGTGATACCATTTAATACAAGGTCCTCCCCAGGCTGAGTCCACACTGCTACCAGTTCCTCAACCTCCAGAACCAGGAGCTAAAGCTCATTTTCTTTACAAGCTATGCAGCCTCAGGTATTTTATTATGGTAAAGCAAAGCTGACTAATACAGATGACTCTAATTTAACATGTTCAAAACTTGTTCTCTTTTTTCCCCCTCAATCTGGCTCCATCCATTTTTTTTTCCTGATCTTAGTAAATAATTCCATTGCACTGTCTGCTCACACTGAAAACTTTGGAGTCATCCTTAATTCTCTAATATTTATGTATTGAACTGTATCTGGTGACCTGTAATTCTAGCACTTAGGAGGCTGGGGCAGGAGGATCACTGGGAGTTTGAGGCAAGCCTGGGCTACATAGTAAATGCAAGGCCAGCATGAACAATATAGCAAGACCCTGTCTCAAAAACAAACAAAAAGCTAAAATAAATGAAATTGCTTGATTTCAGTGCTGTGAACTAAAACCCTTGTGCATGCAAAGCTTTACCACTAAGCTATATTCCCAGCCCTCCTCTCAGTTTTAAAAAATCTTAGATTCAGTTCACAATAAATCCATTTGCCTCGTGCTCAGAAATGTAGTTTCTCACCTCTACTACAGTGCTACCACCCCAGCCCCAGCCACCAGCATATTTGTCCATAAAGAATTTATCTGCTTTGTTCCTATCCTTGTGCCCTAAACCTAGACTAAACCTAGACTCCACATAGTAGCTGGGAAATCCTTTTAAAGAAAACATAAGGTGATAACACCAAATGCTATCTCAGCACTTGCGCTTCTCATTGGCAATGATCAGTCAGTGCTTCATGCCGTGGCCCTCTCCGGAACATGCCTTCCCTCACTCCCTCGCCTCCTTTATGTTTGGGGGAAGGGGAATTTTTGTGGCACTGAGGATTGTTTTTGTGGCACTCAGGGCCTTGACACTGAGCTACAGCCCCAGCTATTATTTTTATTTTTTGTTTTAGATAGGGTCTCTAGCTCACCAAATCACCCAGGTTAAACTCATATTTGCCATCCTTTTGTCTCAGTCTCCCTGAATGCAGGATCAGAGGTGTGTGCCACAATGCCTGGCTTTTCATGAGATGTGACAAATAATCTGGTTAATGTTCAAATAAAAATTTAAAAAGTGTAGGACACATTGCCATTAATCTCCTTCAAAATACTTGCTGTGAGCGCACTTACCTCATCACTCTTGCCACTTTGGGAACCAGTTTGATAAATTCTCTATTATGCTTTTTTTTTCCCTGAATTTCCTGATATCCTAAGTCAATTCACAATGTTTATGGAAAGTTACGTCAAATAAAAACTTCAGTCAAGTATTTTGGTGCATACCTGGAATCCCTACTCAGGAAGCTGTGGCAGGAGGATCACCAGGAGTTCAAGGCCACCCTGAATTATAGAGTGAGACTTTGCTTAAATAGAAAAAAAATGGGGCCGGGGAGATGGTTCAGTGGAATAAGTGCTTGCCTGGCAAGTGCAGGGGCTTGAGTTCAATCCCCAGTTCCACAAAAAAAAAAAAAAAGAAAGAAAGAAAAAGAAAAGAAAAAGAAAGAAAGAAAAAGAAAAGAAAAGAAAAAAATTACAACATGTCCTCGTCCACCTTAATCACTGAACAAGGCACCACGTGGTTTCTAGCTCTTCCCCAAAACCAAAATGAAGAGTAGCTAGGAGCGGTTCATGCTTTTTTTTTTTAAATTCATTTTAATGGAAAAAAAAGATAAAATAGCAATGAAACAGTTTCAAAACAGGTTAGTAGGACAGTTACAATAATTTATACATTGCATATTGTTGTCTTGGTAGTAGTTATTCAGCAGACAAGATGCAGACATGATATCTTGTCTGAACAATATTAGTACAAACCTTTCTTCTCAATGAACTAAGAGAAAGT
>NDGM011075381.1:0-10597 GCA_002564305.1 Octomys mimax
ATTCTCCTCTGTTTAATTGTTTGCCCTATTTAGCGGGTTCTTTCCATTCTCATTCATGGGGCTTGAAGTGTGTTTTCTATATCTATGCAGAAGACAGTATGGTATTATACTTTTGAGTTAATACTTGAAAAGGCTATAAAGTCTAACAGGGCAACACTTCTGTTTACTTTTGAACAACTGAGCCCATATTGTCTAGAGAAGCACCTGGTATACAGTAGCCTCTCAGATACCTAGGTGTTGATGTAATGAAAGATGTAAAAGATTAGTACAGGGGAAATTATAGTACCCTACAAGGGAAATTGAGGAGGCTATCAGAAAATGGAAATATATTTCTTGCTCCTGGATAGGAAGAACCAACATAGAAACATGGCAGTACTTCAAAACTTCTATACAGATTTAATGCAATCCCAATCAAAATATAATTAATATACTTCATAAACCTAAAGAACATATTCCTGACTTTAATTTGAAACCAGAAAAGACCTAGAAGAGCAAAAGCAATTCTGGACAACAGTGGCAAACCAAGGGAAATAACAATCTCAGATCCTAGATTATACTATAAAGCTACTGTGAGAAGATCAGCATGGTATTTGAAAAAAGAAAACAGGCTTTAGGATCAGTGGAGCACAATAGAAGATGCAGCCACCTTATCTTTGACAAAAGAGCCAGATATGTTCACTAAAAGAAAGATATTCTCTTCAATAAATGATGCTGTAAAACTGGCTCCACATTTGCTGAAGATTAAAACTAGACTCGCATCTATCGCCATGCAAGGATCTAAATATCAAAAGAGAAACACTAAATCTAATGAAAGAAAAAGGTAGAAATCTCAAAGACATAAAAATAGGCAGAGAATTCATGAACAAAACACAGACTACAAGGGAAACAGTAGGAAAACAATCAACAAAGGGAAACTCACCTTACTAAAAAGCTTCTGCACATATAAGTCACTAACAAAGTGAAAATACAACCTACATAGTGGGAAAAAATTATGGCCCATGGTACCACAAAAGACTTATATCCAGAACATATAAAGAACTAAAAAAAATCAGCCATCTCCCAATTCAAAGACATATTACAAAGTGGTCATCAGAGATGAACAGAAACTTCTCAGAAGAAGAAATACAAATGGAAAATAAGTACATGAAAAAATGTTCAACATCATTGGTCATTTAAGAGATGAAAATTAAAGCAACACTGAGATTTCATCTTACCCCAGAAAATAAAATGGCTATCATCAATACATCAACTGATAACAAATGCTGGAGGGTCTGTGGAGAAAAAGGAACCTTTATTCACTGTTGGTGGAGTTTAGACTAGTACAACCAGTGTGGAAATCTGGGAAAAACTGGGATTGGAGGTTCCATTCAACTCAGTTATTCCTCTTCTGAGTATTTTCCAAGAAGAATTCAGATCATCATACCTCACTAAGACAGTGCACCCATGTTTGTAACAGCACAATTTGTAGTACCTAAATCCTGGAAACAAGCCATATGTTCATCAGCTGAAGAATGGATATAAAAAGATGTGTTGTTTTATATAATGGGGTACTACTCAGCCCTAAAAAAGGACAAAATGGAGTCTTTTGTAGGTAAACAGATGCAACTTGAGACCATACTCATAAGAGAAATAAATCAGACCCATTTGTGTAAACATCATATTGTCTCACTAGTGTGAAAAAACCAACAAGTAAATAGATCTGAAATATATAATAGGTATTGTGAATTGGGAAGAAATTGTTCACAAGAAAAGATAAACTGATGGGGCAAGGGGAAATGAAGACAGGAAAAAGATACATGTATATACAAGGTAGTTAAGATTCTTATACAGCTAGCATATCTTAGTTCATAAAAAGAAAGGCTTGTGCTAGTCTTGTATAGACCAGATAGCGTACATATATCTTCTACTCCAAATAATTACTAGGAAGACCACAATACACAATTTATCAGCTATTATAACTGTCCTACTAACTTGTTTTGAAACTTGGCTTTATTGTTACATTCATCTGGGAATGGGTAAAGAACAACTGGGAATGGGTAAAGCAGAAAACAAAGAAGAAAAAGTGTGTGTGTGTGTGTGTGTGTGTGAGTGAGTGAGTGAGTGAGGTAAGGTAATTGTACTACTAATTTCTATTGGTTTATTGAAAGGAGCAGTCAACATTTAATTGTTTGGTCAATCTTGCATGCCTGTATCTGGTAATCTGAGTGACTACTTTGAAGATAAAAATGTGCAATATAATAACCATTGCTAATTTCCTATCATTCTGTCTTGAAAGTCTATATTGTTTTCATTGCTTCTGTGCTGTTTTGTTTCTACTATTTTGGTTGTTTTTCTTTCTTTTCCCTGTTGCAAATAAAAGAAATGGGCTGGGGAAAAAAAGCTTAGTGGAATGAGCGCTCGCCTGGCAAATGCAAGGTCCTGAGTTTGATCCCTGGTACCACCAAAAATAAATAAATGAAATATTTGCATGTCATGATAATACCAGAAAGAAGAAACCTTCTGGTACTAAGACGTATTTACTTTGAGTACATGGTCATCCATACAAAAATAAGTGGCTACCATTGACTTTATATATATATGAATTAATTTCTTAAACCTATTTTTTATGTAAGATCTGCGCACAAGATCTTTGAAAGGGTAAAATGTTCAGTTAAATGGCATAGATAGAAATAGTTTAAAGAGGAAGAAAGAAAGAGATGTGCTATGGCCAGGTAATCATAATCAAGGGATCAATTGCTGGAGACATGAAAATTTCCTGGCCAGTATATGCTTACTACTCGGTGCTAAACCTATGCTTGAGTAAACAAATATTCCTCCAAAATATTTCCCAAGTCAGTGAATTGGGTATTGGAACTCTAGTCCACTGGTTTTAGAAAAATACTCATTTCCTTCAGCTATTTCATAACACACTCTTATTCCTTCTGCAAACATTGAAGAATTTTTGTGTTCCAAAACCATACTAGTCATTTTCACTTTAATTATGCCATTTAATCTTCATAAAAATCTTGAGACAGAATCAAGATGGAAATTTAGCACCATTTGATTAAGAGCATAGATTTTAGTCAAATAATATTTTGAGGAAAACTCAAATAGATATTCTGATAGGAAATCAAGGTCTTTAATTTTTACTTAGTAAAGGGATGGAAACAACCCTCTTAAACATCAAAATACATTCAAAAAAGTCTGTGAGCTTATTCTTATTCCCATTCTATATATGAGGAAAACAATCCTCCTTGTAAGGTTGCAACTTTTTAAGCAATGTAGCCATAATTTATACTGTTTCCTAAGTATTGAAGTACATGAGTTCACTGAGGAATTTATTAAAATGCAGATTTTAACTCTCCTAGGAAGATGCCTAGAATGGGAGCATCTGGGTCACATGGAGCCTCCAGTTTTAGTTTTTAGTGATTTCAAAGCATCATATGACAGCAATATATGCACACCCATGTTTCTAAGAGCACAATTTGTAATAGCTAAATCTAAGAAATAGCCCATATGCCCATCAATGGATAAATGGATAAAGGACATGTAGGTTTTATATCTAATGGAGTACTGCTCTGCATAAGTAAGGATAGACTTCAGACATTTCCAAGGAAACGGTTCCACCTACATAATATAATTGTAAGTAAAATAGACCCGACACACATGTGTATATATTTCATTGTTTCTCTTCTATGAGAAACTTAAAGAGTAAATAAAGGCCAATTTAGAGTATGGATATTGAGAAGTAGGATGAAAACACTCAAATGAGAAGGAGGACAAAACAAAGGGCAGGAGAAAGCCAAAGAAAAGAACAGGGATAAAAAAACATTCAAAACAGGGGAAGGAAAACAACAGGAACAAAGTCTAATAAATCGAGAGGTGAAGGCAGATTGAAAAGAAAGGAAGAGAATGGGAAAAGGAAAGAATTAAAACACATTATGTACAGGTACAAGTTCCCTACAATGAATGCAATCATTACATGTGGCAACAATGTACATCAGTTCATGAATACTTAAAATTAATTCTAAAAAAATAAAGAAAATGCAGACTCTTCTACTCCATAGACTTGAAGTATGTCTGAGAGTCTTCTCTTTTAATAGATTATAGGTAGCTGCAATGCGATTGGTAATATGTCACACCCTGAGTAGCAAAATCCAGAAGAGAAGTGCATGGGAAAATATCAAAGGTTGACAAATGCATGAGTTACTATTTAAACATTTGGAATGACTACAAGAAGAGTAATTAAGGCCTCATCTTCCTGTCTCTACTACAAGGTGGCAAACCTCTGTGGGCACCAAGCACCTTTACTACACTTCCCCTACAATGAAGCAATTATGAGGTGAACAAAAATATGAATATTAAGCAAAAAATCAGTCAGACCATATTGTACTCCACTGATGCAGACAGATCTAGGTAAAAAAGCCCTGGGGTTTCAACACCATTTACACACAGTTATTCTTCCAGGTAGAGCTGTGCGTGGCCATCATTTTTCTCTATTGGACAAGATATATTGGCTATTGGGAAGGAGGGAAAAACCTGGAAAAATAGAAATATTATTTTCTTCCTGAAAAGGATTGGCCATGACTGTGTGGGACTGCCTAAATCCTGGTGTTGACGGATGTTTTTAAGTCTTGGTGAGCTATCATTCACCACCTCACTGCCAACCCCCTCAAAGTCTCCACATACTGATCTGCCTAGAAACTGCTGACTAATAAGTAGCTGCTCCTGAGAAAGACCAGTCATAATAATTAAATAACTTGCTTTCCCCTGCTTATCTGAGAGGCAGTGTGTTTTCAATATTTTAAACTCGTGCATATTTACATATAATACAACCTATCTATAACTTATTATCTATTTCAAACATGTTATTAAAGTTTTTGTTTTAGTTTATTTAGAATTATATTTTTCTCTTTAGTAATAACTGAGGCCCATAGTATGTTGGAAGATAAATTTTTAAAACCACAAAATTAATTTCATGAGAATTCTCATAAGAAAAACAAAAGAATTTTCATAAGATTGGAACTTCGGTGAAACTTTTTTTTTATTGTATTTAGGACAGGGTCTACAGGGTCTTGCTACACAGATCAGGCTCATAGTGGTCTTTCTGTTTTAAGCCTCCCAAGTTAGGGATTACAAGGGTGCACCACCATGCCCAGTCTCAGTTGCTGTCTCAGCATGCCCAGGGAGCAGAGCTGGCACGGCATGCTGGGGATTGAACCCTGGCCACTGCACTCTGCCTAAGCAGGCGCTTTAGTCCACTGAACTATCAGGCCAGCCCAAAGCTTGATTTTTAAAGTTATTTTCAGGTACCTTTCATGATTACTTAATAAATATGATCAAAGGGGCTGCAAAGATAGCTCAGTGGTCTAAGAGCTTGCCTGACAAGTGCAGGAAGCTGGGTTCAAGCCAGCTAGGAAAACCAGGCGTGGTAGTGCATATCTGTATTCCCAGCACCAGGGAGGCTGAAACAGGAGGTTCACTATGAATCCGAGCTGCATAATGAGATCCTTTTCCAAAATGCATAAAATTTTAAAAATAATAAATACATTAAAAATAATAAAAATATAATCAAGGTTTTTGAGAAGCCTATGCAAATTATTTCCTATGCAACTGAAAAATGAGATTTTGTTTTTCTCCACTGGTTATTACATAGTCAATACCACAAAGTTACTATTTTATTTTTAATTAAGGCTTTTAAGTTTCGTGCATTACATTTCATTTGGAGTTCACAGAGCTCACTATGTCAATCTTAGCCCAGGGAGACAGTCTTACTCTCTGCTACTCCCAGAACTCATGAACCATACATCCTCATGAGGTTTTAAAATTATTTTCTTTTCAGCTGCCAAGTGAAAATATAGAAAACTGGTAGTAATAATAATAAGCCATTTCTATGGAAATGGTGTAGATATTATTTAATCAATCTTACTAGGTGATGAACAATTCATGAATGGGTTTTGAAATTCAATAAGCAGTTCATGAATACTTGAATTGAGAGAGCCTGTTTAAAAAACAAAACCTGAAACTGGTAAATACCCTGGGTAACAAATACTATCCCACTGAATTCAAAGTGGATGTGAAACATCTCAGTTTTAAACCTATGCTGAGTGCGCTCCCTGCAGTGAGCCAGTCCAGGTGTGACTACAAGGTAATGACATTCATTTTCTTAGGTGGCTTATAAAGCCAGCTCTGGGCACAATTCAAGAAGAGGAGTCCCCAGAACACTTTAGGCCACAGCAGCAGCATAGTAAGCAGCATAGACTCTCCCAGGGCCATTTGTAAGAAGGCCAGCACTCACTGTGATGTTTGTTAATAACTGTTCTTGTTGTCTTATTGTCAGACTTTGTAAGTTGGCATAAGGCGCTTTGAAACTGAGGGAATCTCTCCTTGGGTCCTCGGAGAGCACGATGCTGGGAGCTCCATTCCTATCTGAAGAGTGCTGGAAAAGAAAAGAAAATCACATCCCTCGTATTACCAGTGCACGTCCCAACTCCTCCACGGATACATTTTTAATTGCTCTCTTTAAAAGCTTGATGTGGACGCCTTCGTAATAAACACCTCTCCACCGTTAGCCTATTACAAGTGAACAGCCTCTCAGTCCTCGCTTGATTTTCAGAGGAAGTAAAGGGGGGGGGGTGCTTTTAGAAACTGTTCTGAACTACAGTTTCTCTGAACATTTTCCTTTCCTGTGGGTGATCTTCTAGCCTATCAGGTATTTGTAATCACACAGAGCTTCACACATGGGCCTGCAATCGTGTGGGCGCAGCGTGTAATCTTGGGGCCCAGAAGGCAGCTCGCATTCCCAGGGAGCTTATTTCCAGAACGTTTGCGGCACCAGCTCTCCAGGGAGCTGAAGCTGCCAGTCCACCCTCCTGTCTCCCTTGGAGGAGGAAAGGTGGTAGCAACAGCCCGTGTGGGTAGAAACAGAAACGCGAGACTGGAGGAGGAGGGGAAGGCGGCCTGCGCTCTGCAGTGTTGGAATAAACGACACAGCTTGATGTCGAGGCTGCTCTTGTCCCTGGGCCTAGACTGGAGATGAGCACGGCGTTTCCTCCCACCTTTTTAAATTAGCAAACCTAATCCTCTCTAAGCACCTGGCTGTCTTGCTCTTAGGCCACCTCAGTGTCTGTCTCCTTTCATATGTCATTTTTATACAAAATAATGATACAGTTTCCTGCTTTAAGACATTCACTGGGAACTTACTGCCTTATTTTCTCCCCAAAGACATGAGTGTTTAAAATTACATCTTTGCATCAGAATTTCAAGCATCAGAATAATAAAAAGGCGATGTCAACAATAACTAAATGGCTCAGTGAAAAATAAATCACAATCTAGTCTTCAAAAGCAATCCTAAGATTCTTATTGCTGGCACGAAGTTACGTTTAAAATGAAATAACAGGTTACATTAACTGTTAGGTTTCTAGCTTTTCTCTCCCTGTCTCAGAAGGGAAGAATAATACAGGATGTAACATGATTTATTTGGAATGACATGAATCTCTAATTATAGAAATCGATTTTTAGCTGATTTGATGAATGCTGAAAATTTTGCCTTAGCAATATATTAGTGTGTCCCTTTATACCATATCATAAATGTTTAAATCTTTTTGCTCCTGTGAATTCAGCTCAACCACTAGTTCTGTACCCTGTTGCAATTAGCTGAAAAAAACACAATTCCCAAGGTAGAAGTGGAAAGACTCAAAAAGCCAGTGGAAAGATTTCCCTTTGAGTTTCTTAAACACCGTCAGATAGGCTGTGAACTTGCCTGCACAAGACTGTGTCCAGCAGCGATACTCTCTAACTGTAGTTATATTCTTCACAAGAATAGTCTGTTGTCTTATGCAATCAGCCATTATTTTAGTTCAGTTCATACAGAAAAGAAGACGTGAAAGCTTTAAATGTTCCAGTTCCTTTAGGCTCCTGAAGACATGCACAGAATTGGCAGCTCAGTCAGTTCTGGATCTATAGCCTATTACCCAGCCAGATCGGTATCTGTAGCCTAGTTATTTCACACACCTCTTGCCTTTGGTGTCTGTGAAGGCTTACATACCAAAAGGGAGCAGCGGGCACAGGAAAGAGGAGATAAATATAAACATAGAAAGGTAGTAAAGGGCCAGGGAGATAGTTCAGCAGACTAAGGGACTAAGAACCTGCTTGGGCAAGCACAGGGATGGGGGTTTAATCTCTTGTACCACATGCATGGTAGCCCCGCCCCCACCAAGTCTGGGCGTGGTAACACATGCCTGTAATCCCAGTGCTGGAGAGGCTGAAAACAGGAGGACTGGTGAGATAGGACAGTCGAAGCTGCCTGGTGAGACCCTGTACCACACACACACACACACACACACACACACACACACGCACACGCACATGCACACACACGCTCTCACACACATACGCACAATTGAAAGTTAGTAAAGTTGAATATGCATTTAATTCTTCTAAAACAGTTCCAAATAGAAAAATAACCCAAGTATAAAATTGATGAAATTAAAAAGCAATGATACATAGGAAAAAATATCCAATTATGTGGCCATTTCACACCGCGTCTGAGAGGTCTCCTTCCAGAGTTTGTGGGGGACACCATCTTATTGTATTTTTTATAAACATCTTTACAAATTCAACATTTCAAGTATGCTCTAAAATCTGTGAAGGAGCTGGTATGAGAATTGCTTACTTTTAAATGTGTCCCTCTTGCTGTTACTGAGCATCCCCACTTTTGAAAATGATGAGATTGCTTAATATTGTGAAAATTTATGTTGAGAAATCTCATGAATAAAACCTTCACTGGGATTGCCACTTGATAATGTGTGAAATAGTGAATCCTAATACCACAGTTCTGCTGTAATGGAAACTGCACATTTCAAGAAGAATATTCTAAATACACAGTAAAGACTTAGTCTTATTATTTTAGCTACTTTGAGCACTGTAAAATCATTATAAATTCTGGTAAAGCTGAGTCAGTCTCAGGCCTAGTTCTTCATAAAGAGGATTAACTACGCTCTTAAAACTCCGTGATTTCTTCAAGTTTGCACAAAATGTTTCAGTTTTCAGGGAAGTTATATAATTCCAAGATAACCTAAATATGTTTGTATTTTTAGTCAATAGGGGATGGGTATATGTATTAGTATATACACTATTAGCAAGAATATGGAATACAGATTCAACTGACAAGAATTATACTCTGTGTTCTAGCACCTACTTGCTTTTGGGGCCTGACAAATCATATAATTATAGTCATAAGTTTTTGGTTTGCAGACCTGTAAAGTGGAGAAGATAAAATTTTTTCTCACAGAATTTGTATGAAGATTTGAAAAATATAGGACTCCAGTACAAAATATATGTCTCCAGTACATATGAAATGCTATTATTATTATAAATCAAAAATGAATTTTAAACTAACCTGTTTTGAAATTGTTTCATTGCTATTTTATTTTTTCTTATTGAAATAAAAATCCAAAAAATCAAAAATAAAAGAATTTTAAGGGCCAGCCAGAGAGCTCAGCAGATTAAAGCTCTTACTTAAGCAAATGCAAAGGCCAGAGGTTCGATTCCCATCCTACCATGCCTCCTACCATGCTGGCCCCACCCCCCTGAGTGCGCTGAGATGGCAATTGAGACTGGGCTGGGTGGCGCGTGCCTGTAATCCCAGTGCTTGGGAGGCTGAAGAACAGAAACGATCACTATGAGTCTGACCTGCGTAGTGAGACCCTGTAGATCCTGTACTAAATACATTAAAAAAAAAGAATTTAAATTGCTGTGGATTTAACTGCAACTTGAGTAAAGAGCATCAGATATTAGTTGCAAACATTGCACAGAATATCATTGTAATGTGTTGAGAAATGATCATAAAATCTCTTAATAACCTGTGTACAAATGTTTAAGGTGTTCAGAAACACCTTAAAATATTATTAAACATCAAGGGAAGAGATTCTTCACAAATATATATTTTGACTAGCCAGTCTCTTGTATCACAGTGGAATTCACATAAAATCAGGAAGTTTAAACAGTTCATATTTTTAAAAAAAGTCAACAAGGTTGAGGCAGTCCAAATAAGGAAAATCAAACCAGTTTCAAAACTGATTTCATTTTTCTGAAATGATAATAAAACATTCAGGAGTAATTGAAATGAAGCCATACTGTCCACCATTAAAGCAAGCACAAAGAAGAGGAAAAAATAAAGAGAGAGGAGAGGAGGATCCAAGCTGATCTCTGGCAGTCCATTGTTTCAGCAGTGAAAAAGACAGAGCTTGATTAAACTCTCATCCCACCCAGACCTGCATCAGACTCCGTTCACCCAGCACTGAGTCATGGCTCTGATGCTTGGTGGCCCTGAGCTGAGCCAAAGCAGTGACTAAGTAGCTCAGAGTTTGGAGCTGGAGGCACCTCTGAGCTCATTCTCCTTCATGCTTAAGCTGCAGCTAATGCTGGAGGACAGCACGTAACTGCTAAGGCCTCGGGAGGATGGTCTTGTGCACCCCATCGGAGGAGTTGTGCCAGCGGGGTCTGCACTCAGCAGATGCATTCTGGGCTAGGGAGACTTGGGCTGATTTGTTTTGCATATATGGAAATGTTTTCAAATATAAATTATTAATTGTACTTTTTTCTTTTAGTTTTTTTT
>NDGM011075384.1:0-10267 GCA_002564305.1 Octomys mimax
GCTTTGCCAAGCTTGTTCCAAGTAGGTGCTTTAGACCACTGAGCCATCTCGCCAGCCCCGGGGCTGATTTTTTGTGAAGTGAGATGGAGGAAATACTGGGGTAGAGACTTCCATTTTTTCAACAATTTAGAAATAGATTGTGATAATTGCCTTACCTTGGCTTGCAGGGCACTTATGTCATTTTTAGTTTCCTTTTGTTCTACATACTCTAAATCCTCAGATTCTGAGGAGATGGCCTGCAATGCCATAAATGTCCTTTTAGAAGCTGGTTTGTCAGACTTATCCCCAATATAGTGCATCGAGAAATTTAAAGGATCAACACTCTTGGTATGCTGGGGAACGCCTTCTTGTAGGGGATCTTGAGGGTGTGCAACCTTATCGTAATTACACACTGCAGAGGCCCCCTGCTCTGTTTTGGTTCTTTTTGCTATGCTGGCCTCTGCATTTGAGAGTGAGGAAAGCAGAGGTCTTAACAAGTTCTCATGTGCAGATTCATATTTGTGCGGAAGCTGCTCTTGAGGTTTAGGAATATCGGCCTCTGAAACTGACCTTTTCAAATATTTCTTAGACTCTTCTGAGTCTGATTGCAATGGCTCCAAGGCTAAGGAAATTAAACTACAAAGAGTCCACACATGAAGAGGAATTGGTGCCCCATTTCGATGAGCATGACTCAGCATTATCATAACTTGTTTCCAAACTTTTAAGGTGAAAGCAACCTTTCCTTTGTTTGAAACCAGTAACAATGCCTTTTTACAAGGGAAAATAATTCTTTGAAACTCTTTGGTTTCACCTTTACCCCCACTCCTTTGAGTAATGTCCGAATAAGATGGGGCATACTCATTTTCTACTGAAGTGGAGTTTCCCATTATTCTGAGCTTTTCCTGGTGGTCTCGCATACTCTGGGAGTACGTTTCCCATGGGGTCAGGCCTCTCTTAACTCACCCTGGTCTTCCGTGCCTCATGTTGGGTGCCACTTGTTGTATGTTACAGGTCGGTGCCAAAAGAACCGACAAGAAGACCTGATGAATGTAGCTTCTGTAATGAGATTAGTCTCTCTCCAAGTGAGCCCAGAGCTTCAAAAGCATCTCACATTTATTGAGGGTTAAAGGCAGGCTAAGGAATGTACATAATTACCTAAGTGAATACAAACTACTCTCTTTATTAACTTCTACCATTTGCCTAACACTAGGTCCACACAAATGCTAGCTGATAACACCCCAAGCAAGGTATCAAAGGACAGTATGGCTGCAGGGGAAGCTGTTATCTGCAGCCTTGGGTCCCAGTTTGATGGGAATTTGCAAACAGACAGCAACTCTCCTAGGGTTCTGTCCACTGTTCCCTGCTCTCTTGGGATATTAGGATTTTGTCTCAAATCTATATTTCTACAGAGGTGTCCTCTTTCAATGTTGCTTCAAGATCAGAATCTGCTTTTTCTGGATCATCATCTTACACAGCACCAGTGAGTCAAGGGTGCATTCCCAGCCTAGAGACACTGGTTTACTGTACGCAGCACCTCAAGCAGATTATCTCATCTCTCTTCACTACAGTGGGGGTGGACAGGATGATAGTGTATGGGCTCCTCCAGAGAGATTTCATGGGTTGGACCTTTCATTCTTGTATCCACACAGCATCCCCTGATTTAAAAGATTGAGTGCCTGTGGCTAAACTCATGGGCAATGGTTTCTTAATCCATTAGTGCAACATAGATAAGGCTGAGCCTTACTCCTGGATATGCTGTCTCAGAATGAATGTTGTAAGGTCCTTCAAATACTCAGTATGGCATTAGTAAGAGTAGGGAGCTGTCTATCAAGAATTTCAAAAGGGGAAAATGCTTTCTGTTTAGTGGAACTCAATCTAATTTTCAGCCAGGCTATTGGCAAGTGTTGGTCCCAGTGAAAGTGAGTTTCCTGGCACAGCTTGCTCAGGTGCAGCTTTGAAGTTCAGCAAATAAGCTCCACTTTCCCTGAACTCTGGGGTCCCACACCTTTTGCAGTTTCCAAGTAATCTTTAGTCCTTGTGGCCAATAGCTTCATGACTTCTGCAATGAATGCCAGCCTATTGCCTGATCCAGGAATTCAAAAATGAGGGATGATTTCTCTTATAAGTGTACCACATAGACTAAAAAACCTTTTCCATGTGGGTAAGGAAGGCCTCTACACAGCCTGAGAAAATGCACACAAATTACAGCTACAGACTCAGGAAGATCATTAAAATCCACAGCCACATTTTCACATGGCGCTCCCTTAACTTTCTGCATGCCAGGGGAGATGCTGTGCCCATCATGTGGATTATTTCAGGCACACATTTCCCATGGTTCACATGCCACTGGGTTTTCTATGAGGGCAAGATGGGTGATATAGGAATACCAACCAGTAGAAGTCTTGATATGGATGTCCTGATGAAATTTTCTGACAAAAGCTGAGACCAGATGCTAGGTGTTAGCCACCTGATTGTCTTTAAGCTTCTGCCATACATTTTGGAGGTAACTTCCATCCTGGCTCTTAACTCTTATGTTGTAAATAGTTAGGGTCCTTTTGGGCAGAAATTTTGCCTAAATAATGGAATGTATGGTTGCCATGGAATATCCTATAAGGAATTCTCCCATTTCATAAAACTGCAAGGACCTCAAAACATGCAGCTGGCCTCCCACAGGAGAGTAAAGAGCAATTGTGTCTCTACTATATAATCTTTCTAGGTTTGGCTAGCCAACATCAGGTCATTTACATAATGGAGTAATACACAACCATGACTACCAAAAAAGGCCTTCAGAGGGCCAGGGAGATGGCTCAATAGAATAAATCCTTGCCTGGCAAGCTCAAGGTCCTGAGTTCAATCTCCAGTGCTGAAAAAAAAAATTATTAGAGCTATTAGCAGCCCGGAGAAATGGCTCAGTAAAAAAAGGGCTTGCCTGGCAAGTGCAAGGGCCCAAGTTCAATCCCTTGTTCTNNAAAAAAAAAAAAAAAAAAAAAAAGCCCTTCATGTCAGTGCTAATGCCATACAGAGAATTCTCAGGGAAATTTTGAACCTTTGGTGTAGCCTTGTCCAAATAGCCTGGTCTTTGTTATCATTTTTTTTTATTTTTCCACTGGAAGGCAAAAATTTTTTGGCTCTATGGAGCCAGGTGAATGCAGCATAAGGTATCCTTGAGACCTAGACATGTAAGAAGATTGTTTCAGCAAGGAAAACCCAAGAAAGTGAAAGGGTTTGTGATAGATGGAAACAGGGTAATAGTGGCTTGGCTTACTGTTTGCAGATCTTGAACTAGCCAATAGTCATCTGTGCTCATTTTTGGATAAGTAGGAGAGATGTGCTATACGGTGACTGGAAATGTCAGGGGATCCCATAATCTAGAAGCCTTCCAAGAGCTTTTGAATCCCAGTCTATGTCTGATGAGAGATGAAGCATCATATTTGGTGAATTGGCTCTGGCCCTAGCTTTAACTCTACAATTACTGGAGTCATTTCAAGCCAATCCAGGTGTACTGTCTTCAGGCCAGTCTCCAAATACCCTGTAGGGAATCCCTAGTCCCTGTTGTAGCCTCTCTGTGAGACTATAAAAGTGCCATTCAATGTTTTGGGAGACCATAATTACCTTGGTTTTTACTTTTATTCTCTGTGAAATTAAAGCAGTCTGTCCATGGGAATTGAAACCTGTCTGGGCCTGCTTTCCCATAAGTTGCAACCCATTAAAGCCACAGGGCAACTGAGGAAATATAGGAAGTATAGAAATTCATGAATAACTTCTAGGCTGCCTGAATTCCATTTTCAGGCAGCAACAAAGGGCAACATGTTCCATGACCTGTGGTCCCCAATTAAGTGGCTGTCTCCACAAGAGGGTGTAGAGATCATTGGTCTCAGTGTGATTTGTTGTACCCAGGGAGACACAGCTGAGGGAATGAGAAAAAGATAGACAAGAAGACAGGAGTTGGATTAGGTGGTGGCTTATCTGCCTGGTTAGCAAAATGACTCCCTGAACAATAGTAAGAGCCTTTATTTATACCCTTACTAAGTTGTAGGACACAAGGTTACCTAGCAAATAATAACCCACGATGTCCAGAAAGGATGTTTTTCTCAAGGATGTTTTTCTGAGGTAGCTTGATTGCTTCAGGCAATGAGGCCTCATCCTTCCCACATAGGATCAATTTCCGACTTTAGTGGCTCCAGACAAAAGCATGTCCACAAGTTGCATCACAGAAGAATGTTCAGCTCCAGTATCCACCATAAAATCTATTGGCCAGCATCTAACATTCATTCAGACCATAGACATTTGGGAGGTTGATGACTAACAAAAGAGGGCCCAGTATGGCAGCCAGTTCTACAAAGTCATCCTTGGGATCTTGTGTGGCTTCTAATGTGGCTGGTAATGGCTCTGGACTATGTGTCCTCAGTTCTCCTCTTTGAAGAGAAAAAGAGATTGCTCTACTTGGAAAAGGCATTTATCCTTACGGTATTCATACCTGAGAGAGTCAGCACATTTGTTCTAATCTGTCCTTGTCACTATAGGCTTCATCCTGTGCCATTGGATATGTCCTTATAAGGCTGTCTCAATCATTTTGCCAGGGAAATTACCAACAAGTTTGCTTTCTTTTTTATCTTGTAACTCTCATCCTGCTAAACCTCTTTATTTCAGGTAATAAACACCTTAATTGTGACTTCCAAAAATTGCTTGATATCCATTCCAGTGAAACCCTACAGTTTCTATTATTTATGCATGAGATCTCCTTGATACTGACTCATAAATACCATATTTTCTCTCTCTTGATTCTCAGCCACTTCTCTCAAAGGGGGGATACACACTGAATGCTTCATACAGCCTTCATACAATTTGCATAGAATGAACTGTGGAGCACCTCCAAATTTTTTTCCATGTTCATGGCCCCCTTTCCTTCTTATATTATCCCCATGAGGAAGCCATCCTGGTGCCTTGTGATTGAGGTGATCCCTCTTTCCATGTTTCAGTCCCACTAATGTTCTGTCCTGGAAATTGCTTGTATGTGTAAGTATAGGGATCCAGTGTTCCAGCTGGGATACTTTTTTTCAACTAGCACAGTGTAGTTTGAATGATGCAGTGGTAGCCATCCATGTTGAATAAGGTTAAGAGGAGTTGCTTCTCATGACTCTGTACGGGCAGTTGATGCCAGATAATGGACTACACAAATCAGTCATTGACTGGGTTATTTTCAGTGTATGAAGTTTATGGTTCTTACAATTAAGGTGGTTAGTGGTGGCGAAGGGTTGATATTCAAATACTCATTCCCTTTCTTGGAGCTACCTCTGTGGGTCATTGTAAATAGGTTCTTACCTCTCTCAAAGTGTCATTTCTGTGGCACCCTCACAGAGCCTGACCATTGTGCTACTGGATGGGATTTCTTGATGGATGCCTATGGGTGTTTGGGGAGTCAGAATGAGTAGCTGAGAGGAAGCTGTTATTGTTGGGGTCTCAAGGGAGACCTCACATCACATTAGAAAAGAAGCAAACAGAGGGGTTGGCTGCCTCTGATAGAGACTCTCTATAGCAGGGACCACATGCAGTGATGGATTCTATAGGCTACACAGAGGCAAGACTCCATCTGATTCCTCAGATAGAATTTGTGTGACTTTGGCTGGTGTTTGGAAGTGCCCATTATCCTAGCAATCATCACTCTATGGCTCTACTCAGTGCAAGCCTTCATCCAAGGTGGCCAGGACAGGACAAAGTCTTGCCAACATTCAATATAAGGAATTGGTCAGTATGGCTAGTTTCCCCTAAAACAACCCTGAACACTTGGATAATTATCTCGATATCAAGTGAGCCTTCATCAAGCCATCCCACCCCAAACTTAGCACGTGAGCCCTCAATGGCCATCCCACTCCCAAATGGTAACCAATCAATTGCATAGAAAGTCCAGAGCTTTCTGGGAGTCAGATTAACACCACATCACATCACTATCCCTTTATAAAATTCTTTCACATACTGTTTGGGGGAATATATTCTGCTTTGCACCCATTTCCTCATGAAAGACAACTTTCATGAACAAGATTATAATGAAGGGACTGGGAAGGTTTTAACTGGAATGGTTACACACTTGCTTAGTCCTTACTGAGACACACTCTTTGGGGAGATGTTGCAAGAATGCTTAGCATTGGTGGTGCTCTTGGGGGCCTATCCTTGTCCTTTGCTGTATGGGGATCACCATGGAACCATGGATCAGTGATCAATATTGACTTAGGCTGTGTGCTCAGGTCAGAACCTTCCTACATTTCTCTCATTCACATGCATATAAACGAGGACTCCAACCTAATTCCCAGTGCCCAGAACCAAGCTGTACTTTGGAGCTGTACTTTGATTCTTTGTAGAACTACTCCTACTACTCTAGCACCCCCAGTCTGACCCCAGTTCGTGACAACCAAAGTTTCAATGTCAATGTAACTTACTCGGCAGGCTGTGGGAAGTGATTGGGCTGCCACTTCATATCTTTTAAGGCAAGACTACTAGCTTGAACCTGGGTCATACCACCTCTGGCAGGCGGTATTCCTCGAACTGCTTCTTGAGGTTTCATGTTCTGTTGTGTGTCCAGAGCTCTTGCTCCAGTCTGTACAAATGGGCCATACTCCCCTATGGATTAGATGCCAAAGAAATTGTGTCTCCAGGTGATTGGAGTTGAAGCAGTTTCCAGTGAGAAAGGACCTGCAAATACACAGTGTTCAAATCCCAGTTATGAGCCCCAAAAGTACTATGAGATTCCATTTAAACCGAGGACACAGAATTTTTCTCCTCAGGAAGCAGCTTTATTTGTTTCTCAACTAAGTGGATTCCTATCCAAAGTCTGAGTGCTGAGTGCTGAAGATGGCTTGATTCCGAACTTTTACACAATTTGTATGTCTTTGTCTCACTTCTATATGCATATACTAGGTTTTACAGTCTGGCTGAATGTACAATAATATTCTATTGTCAGGTTGGGAATGTTTTATTTTATAGAGTTACATGAGACCCACACATGCGTACACAGAGATGGATATCCCTACATTGTAAGAAGCTCCTCCCAGGACATGTCAAGAGGGGCCCTACTATAGTTCCTATTTTGGAGAAGCACTGTCCCAGTCCTGACTTGTGACTATGGCACTTGAGATAACTCTTGCAGTTTTAAAACTTCCATGCATTTTAGCTCTGCTCACACTTGAGTTGTAGAAAACTGCAACCTCAGAGTGGAGGAAAATTGCTTTTTCAGATCCATCAGAGAGCAAAGTTCACACAATGAACCAAATTTTAAAGGTAATAAGACCCTCTAGAGATACAGGTCACAAAAAAATTGTTTCACCTTGGCAGAGCCTTGGTAATAGAGCTGGCAACCATAAAACCAAGCTGAAGTGAATTCAATGGAATTTTAATAAATTTTTAAATGTGGGTGAGCATAAAATTACATAATCATTGGATCCCTCGACAGGGAAGAGCCTGCATACTCTGAGCATTTTTCCCCCATCTTCTTCCCGGTAATTTTCATAAAGCCATGGGTAAGGTAGGCTAATAGGGAGGCAGAAACCAATAATAATATACATATAACTTCTGATATTTTTGAGCAGTTGGATCTGACTGAAGTTTTTAAACTATAATCACAACCAGATATATAGGTTTTGGTTTACATGAACATTGCCCATGATCCATGGTATATGAGGCAGATAAGTCTTAACAAACTGAAGATGGCTGAAATACTAACAAGTGCTGCTGGGCAACAATAGCATGAAACTATAAACTAATAACATAAAATTACTTCATAAGTTGGGGAGATAGCTCAGCAGTCTAAGCACCTGTCTGAAAACACAAGAACCTGAGTTGGATCCCCAGTACCACATGCCATGCCAGCCTTAAAACTGGGCCTGGTGGTGCACTCCTATAATCCCACCACTGGGGAACCTGAGACAGGAGGACCACTATGAGTCTGAACTGTGTAGCAAGACCCTCTATCTAAATAAGTAAATAAATAAATAATAAACAAATATATATATATATATTAAAAACTACTTTATATTTTCTAAATGTTAGAAAACTCAGAAGGACAATTCTGAACCTATAGATCAAAGAAAACCATGACGAAAATTAAAACAATAAAAACTGAATAAAAAGGAAATCACTGTATATCAATGTAAAGTATAACTCAAGTACCAAATATAGATATAGGTATACATAGATCTAGATATAGATAATATAGATATAGATGATATAGATATAGATATAGGTGTAGGTATAGGTATAGATATAGATGATATAGTTCAGGTTTAATTCTTCTCTTTGAAGTGAATGAAAGTCCATTTCTCTAGTGTAAGGTTCAAGTGCAAGATATCAAGTGTAACCAAGTTAGTACACAAAGGGAAAGTATGGTGAATAAAATGTCTTAAAGAACCAGCAACCTGTGCCATGGCATGAGCACTCCTTATTGAATAGGGGCTGTGCATATACCTTGTTTTTTAATTCGTAGGATGTAGCGAAGATGGTGGAACACAACTCATATGATTATTCCATTCTATTTGATACATATGAAAACTTTTACAACTGTAACTAAAGACTTCTGTATGCTACTATTAGTTAAACATAGGACAGATTGTCCTACAGGATATGACCAAATCAGGTAAATCCTTTAAAGAAGGGGCAGAGTCCCAGACAATGTGGCCTTACCATTTTGACAGAACAAGCAGCCAAGCTGTGAAGGGAGCAAAGACAACTTTGGCTTCTAACTATTGAGCACATCAGGCCCACAGTCATGGAAACAGATCTCACAATATCCTAGAAAGCTTTGGAAAAGGATACTGGGATACAGGATGAGGACACAGCCAAGCCACATTCTAGACTCCATGGTGAGATATTCTGAACACAGGATTTAACTAGGATATTCAGAAACAACTACATAATAAATCCATATTAATTTATGCTACTAAATTAATTGACAAACATGGGAATTATAAAGTAAAAAATTAAAATCAGAGAATGGATTGACAATATCGATACATTTTAGTAAATATAAGGAGTAATTAACAAGAAAATGGTTACCAATTAAAAATAACATAAAATTGAGAATATCAGTGTATGTTTTCTAATAAAGGCAAATAAATATGTCAATATTTTTCTACCCATAAATTTCACAAATTAAGATAAATTGGTGAGCTACATTGTACCAAACTTTACTCAGAAAAAATTACAGTGAGTAGTTTTCTATCCATTATATACATTGAATGGGTAGTTTACTTCTTTCACAAAAAAATCTCCAGGCCAAAATAATTTCCAAGGTGAAATCAATCACATATTTATAAGAAACAGTGGAGAAACTTACACAAAAATCTTTCAAAAGTATGAATGTAACAGTTCTCAACTAAGACTTACAGAGTTCCCTGATATCTAATTATGACAAAAATTACAGATAAGTACATGTAATTTCTTCATGAAATTAGATGAAAATATCCTTAAATGTGCTCACAAAGTAATCTTTGTTTCTGTGTGCAAGCTTGCACATATGTGTATGAAAATGTCTGTGTAACTTAATAAAAAAGAACAGTCCTGAGAAAAATATGAGGTTTCTTTTATAAGTGAACATTAATTAATATAATTTATATATCAGCATACTGAAACAGAAAAATTCTACTGCCTTTCGAATACACACAAAAAAGCACTTAACACACTTTCACTAAATCATCTCTGCTTGCAAAAGATCTCCTCTTTATACAGAAATCGCTAAGGACTCAAAACATTGCTAGAAACAGTAAATAAATCCAGTACAGTTTCATGTTACAAAAAAATTACAAAAACCAACAGAATCTCTATCCAGTACAAATATCTTTCTGTACAAATAAAATCAGAAAAGAACTCCTATTTGAGCTAGTATCGGGGCTGGGGAGATTGCGCAGTGGAATAAGTGCTTCCCTGGCAAATGCAAGGGCCTGGGTTCAATCCCTGGTAAAAAACAAAAACAAAAAAAAAAAAAACTAGCATCAATTGAATTGCACACAAGATAGCTAAGATACTATACTATTAATTTCTATTAGTTCATTGAAAGGATTAGATAATGCTTATACTGATTGATTAATCTTACATGCCTATATCCTGTAATCTGGGCAACTACTTTATTTTTTTTTATTAATTTTTGAGCAACTACTTTGAAGATAACAACATGTAATATAGTAATATAGTAAACCTTATTAATTTTCTATCATCTTGTTTTTAAATTCTGTATTATCTTGATTGTTTTATCTTGTTTTCATATATATATATATATATATATATATATATATTTTTTTTTTTT
>NDGM011075398.1:0-10034 GCA_002564305.1 Octomys mimax
CAATTTAACTATTGGAGCAGGTTACATTTCTTATTCACTTTCTTTTTATTCCTTTTCCATCCATGTGCCAGAGAAAAGGAATTTTAATCATTGAAGGAGCATTTGTATAATAAAAGTGATCTGTGCAATCCCATCAGTGAAGAGCATGAATAAATGATCTGTACATGCTTAACACATTTCACCAAATGTGAGTTTCCATTTGTACAGAAGTTTCAATAAATTATTTTGTGTCCCTAAAGGCCTCAGATGCCTCATGGGATACATTGCAATGGATTCCATTTAGAATTTTGTTAATGAGTAATGCATTCTCCACACTTTTCTCCTCTCTGTTAGTACTTAATAACACTCAATCAAACAATCATGCTGTTTCTCTTCTTTTAATAAGCTGTACAGCATGCCTTTCATTGTAAGGTTTTCTGAGTTTTTCAAAAGTCAGTGCAAAAGGTCTGGGGATATAGCTCAGAGGCACAATGTTTGCCTGGCAAGCACGAGGTCCTGAGTTCAATTCCTGGCTTAAAAAGAAAAAAAAAGTTCCAAGCTTCCATTAGAAATTTAAACAAAAATACAGAATAAAAAATGAGATCACATTGAAGCTTGAACTTGTATAATAATTAGTGTTGCATTTTATAAGTAACACATTACATTAAATTTAATTTTACATTACAATATTCTTTCGATGAAGATACTATTTTTATCTCTATTTTATTGATGAGCAAGTTGAAGCTATGAAAGCATAAATACTTGGTTGAAAGTCACACAATTATTATAGTATTTAAATAATACCACAAGTTTTGTCATTTTATACCTTTTAAGTAACTATGCCTTAGACTTATCGCGTAGACAGATTGCTTTGAAGGCTAAACTGAGTGTGTTTTTTCTCTAATACTTAGTATTTGTTCCAAAGGTATTAAGTAGTTTATGTTTCCATTTTCTGTTTGAAGGCTTTTCATATTACTTTACTTGAATTAAATGAAGTAGTTCCAGGTAATGTTCTTGTGATGTTTCAATCAATAGTAACAAGTTCAATGTACACAATAACTCCCAATTTTACATTAGTAGTTTAGAAAAACACAGAAAGTCGTTACATATTTATGTTAATAATTAATTTCTAGATTCATTGTGTTTTGAAAGTGTGGATAAATAACTGTTTTTAAACATAAATTATCATGGGTAGAATAAATAAGTGTTCTTTCTCTTTAATTATAATTTTTAAAAATTCAGCTTGAAGTTGTTATGATGTTTTAAGTCTGATCTGTAGCAAGCCTGTGCACATTAAAATCAAAAGTGTATTGTTTTTATGAACTTTGACATGTAAAAGGGGGGTCCAGTGAGTTAATAAAGCTTTTAGAAATGCTGTTAGACCTCTAACCTGCACCAGAAATGTTCTATCCAAAATTTAACTTTCTTGGTCACAATACATGACGAGGAAATATTTTGAGCCACATGCAGAAGATGTATTAATGTATGTAAAGAACAAAACTTGCTTTATTTTTTATATTTTAACTTATTTGTATTTGGTAGAAACACAAAAATACTCAGGAATGAAGGGTCTCAAATCAGGGACTTTAAGTTAATCAAAACAGAGGCCTGACTCACACATGGAAAAAAGTCCTTGCTAGACTGATTTCTGTCAATGTGAAATAAATTCTGCAAAGTAACACAGTAAGCCAAGCTTTAATAATTAAATAAGAAAACTTATATACCTGCTTATCTAACTGAGCAATAAGCATCTGTCATACAGGCATTTGCATGTGTAGGAAGGAATGTTGTTATCAGGTATCACTGTTTTTGTTCCCCAAGCACACATTCATAGGTAATGTCCCATACGCATGGGTTTGTCTGACTGTGTAGCAGGTATGTGAGGTGGGGCTGGCACTACACTCTTCCCTACACAGTGTCTGTTGTCATCTATGCAGTCTATGCCGACGAAATGTAATTGTGTAAATGAAAGAAATGAAAAATACCACCGTGCAATCATTTTAGAAGTTTACAGCCTTGAGGATCCACGTTACTAGATTTCCAGGGTTGCATAGAGCCCAGGGATGACAGGTTGGATGCACCTGGTTCCCCGCCCCCTTTTTGAGACGGGTTTTTGCTATGCAGTTCAGTCCAGCCTTGACCTCACTTTGTAGTACAGGCTGGTCTTGCAACGATCCTCCTGCCTCAGCCTCAAACTGCTGGAATTACAGGTATGCACCACCAAGCCCAGAGAATGCACCTGCTTTAAGCAGTTTGTTATTTCTGTTGCAATGTGATGCCAGCCTTACCAAGCAAGTATGAATAGTCCAGACCTATGTTATCAAGGCCTTACAAAGCCGAAGAATTTGTCCGAGCTGCAGCTACTGAGCAATACTGGCAAAGTATGAATCTGATCCCCGGTCTAACTTCACAATAAGCTTTTTCTATTCTAATATATCCCGAATCATAGAAATTATAGAAAAGAAACTTCAAGGGTGAAGATAAGTGCTATGTGAAAATAAGCTTTTCATGTGCACCAAATTAACTTGCAGAACTATAGACAAAGCTATTCAAGTTTCTTTATTATAAAGGTTTGAGAACCTATAGAATGGTAATTCACAAATCCATGGTGACAGGCCTTCAAGATCTCAACCTTCAGATCAAGGTTGTGATAGATATTGGGCGATGAGAAGGACATGTTCAAATAAAAAGGGGAACAAGGGAGAGGGAAAGTGGAAAGAAAGAAGGAATAATATAAAAAATAATAAAAAGAGGGCCAGTGAGATAGCTCAGTAGACTAATTGTCTGCTTAGGCAAACACAGGAATAGGGGTTCCATCTCCAGCACCACATGCCACGTCGGCCCCATCCCCGGACATGCTGAGGCAGCTACTGTGACCGGGCAGAGTGCTGCACACCTATAATCCCAGCACTGGGGAGGCTGAAAACAGGAGGATCACTATGAGTCCAAGCTGTGCAGTGAGGCCTTGCACCAAATACATTTTTGAAAAAAAAATAATAGAAAAATATGGAAATAAAACTTATTTAAGGAGGGAAAGGGAGGGAAGGGGAATGTGATTAAAAACAAGCAGCAAGATTATGTACAGATGCAAATTCCCTATGATGAATTTTACAATTATGTGTACCTAAAATATACCAATGAAATAATTCAAACAAAGATCTCAATCTTCAGCGTGCTTGTCCTATATAATCTTCCCTTGATCAAGGACAAGATCTACAAAATTTATCAGGCTATCACTCCTGTGATTAGGCTACATTGTGTGCCTAATGTCTTTTGTGTACAATTTCTGGAAGCATAATATACCTTTCCCAGGTACTGCTCAGATAGATTCTCTGTATTTGGTAGAAACACAAAAATACTTAGGATTGAAGGGTCTCAAATCAGGGACTTTGAGTTAATCAAAACAGAGGCCTGACTCACACATGGGAAAAAAATCCTTTCTAGACTGAGTTCTGTCAGTGTGAAAGAATGAACAGTCGAGCATGATTGCCTACAGAAGAATAACTGTTTACTGTGGTACTCAGCTTGTTACTAGCCACAAGAAAACTAAAGTCTGTCAAGGACATGTTAGCTTGGAAGAGGACCCTAAGGTCCAGAAAGGATCAGAGTTCAGCCAAGACCATTTCACCCTTTGAAGTTCTTTGGAGTATCCAAGGGAAAAATGCTTGGGCTCTAGAGCCATGGAAGCTGCAGGAGAGTGAGTGCTGTCAGAAGCTGCCAAATTTGGGATGATATGGTGTGTAGCCTGGAAGACACCTTCAGGGATCTAACACCCAGTTGTTAAGAAATCACCACCCTTCCAGGAATCACTGGCATTAGTGTTCTATGGAATCAATTTTTGGAAATGCTATTTTTTGTGACCATCTTCTTGCCTTCAGAGAAAGGCTAATGGTTAGGCCTTTAGCCTGCTGCCAGGAATGGGCAGATCTTTTGTTGTGACCAAGGAGAAGCAATGCTTGCTCCCCTGCTGGGCTTGCATTTGTATAGGTTGAGGCTTAAAGCTGACCAATCAACAAAACTAGACCAAATGAAGAGAAAATAGTGATGTTTAGCTGATGTGATGGATAAATTTACATGTCAATTTGACTGGGCCTTGGGGTGCCCAGATATTCTGTGAAACGTTTGGTTACTTGGTACTGCTAGGGATTGATCCAAGAACCTTGACACTAAGCTATATACTTGGCCTTTTAAAATTTTTTGATTTTGTGGGCCAGAGAGATGGCTCAGTAGAATAAGCACTTGCCTGGCAAAGGCAAGGGCCTGAGTTCAGTCCCCGGTTCCGCAAAAAAAAAAAAAAAAAAAAAAATTGATTTTGAGACAGAGTATTGCTAAATTTCTTAGGCTGGGCTTTAACTTGTCATTCTTCTGTTTCAGCTTCCCAGACTGCTAGGAGTTCCGGGGTGTACTGCCCTTTGAGTTTAAAATCAACTTTTTAGTGTGTTTGTGAGAGCAATTCTGAATGACAATATTTGACTCAGTAGATTGAAGAAAGCAGATTCCCCACCCTCATTTGGGCAGGCTTTATCCAATTCGTTGAAGGACTGAAAAGAACAAAGGTCTGTGTGAGAAAGAATTTCCTCTCTGCATGTTTTTGAGCTGGGACAATTTTTTTGGGTGGGGACAGTAAGACTTGATCTAGAACAACGATGTTGGTTTTCCTGAGTCTCCAAATTGCAGACTACAGATCTTGAGCTTCTTCATATCCATAATCACGTGAGACAAGTCCTGATAGTAAATTTCTTCCTCTGTGAGTGTCTGTTATCTCCTATTTGTTACATTTCTCTAGAGGAAGAATCCAGACTAATACGTCCGAGTTCTCAATAAGAAACAGTGATAGGGATCTGGAGCAGGGAGTGCCACACTCATGACAGTGACTGTCATTCTAAGGAATCATTGTAGTGTCATTACAAAGTCGTAATACCCCAAGGCACTTCCCCTCTCAGCCTGATTCTAAAATCCAAACTGCCAGTGCCCTACTCCATGAATGACACCTTACGAAAACACTGCAGAAGAAAACCAAAAGGCTACCACTTTATAAGGAGCAGAACAAGAATCAGATTGGTCATCTTCTGAGTGGCTCTGATTGAATCATTCCCTTATATTTATGGATATGTGAAGAAAAAAAGATGGCTCCTAGACATTTTTCTTGCTGATAGATAGATGACTGGCATTGGCCATTACTGAGAAAATGGTTCAAATTTGGTGGAGAAAGGTCATTAGCAAGTTATATTCCTTGAGATATCTTTGAGATACCTGAAAGGAGTTTGACAAAGGAAACAGAAAAAGAAGTCATTCTACTAGCGGAGACATTGACCAAGGTGGCCAGTCACCACATAACTTATTATTGAATCTATCACCATGAATGAGATGATCCAGGGAGGGGGAAAAGGAGTGGACCTAGGATTCTGGAAGAATTTCTCCAGATAATGGGTTGGTAGAGGAGGATAAGCCTGAAGAAGTGACAAGAGCCTTTTGTAAAAAGCATAAAAAGATAGAGTTTAGTGCCTGCTTGAAGGATAATTAAGTTTCTGACTATAGAGATCAGTAGCAAAGACAGAAAGAAAGTAGAAGGAAAGATAATGAATTAAATCACTCAGAACAAAGTGAGCAAGGCAGTCATAGGCAAGAGCAAGTTACATAATTTGACAGTTGAGGCTGAGAGGGAGACAGAATTTAAAAGGAGATGGTTGTCATAGAACAAGCAGTATAGAATGTCACTATAAAGATTTGCATTTGTATAGTAGGCCTGTTGTTATTAAACTTGAGAGGCGAATTTCAGGGCTGTAGACCCCTGCTTACATGTTACCTATACAAACTTTGCCTTTTTATCTTTCCATTTGGCTGATAAAATATTTTGAGATATGAATCTATGGTTGGTATGAGTTATAAATGTAAATATTTATTATTTTTCAACTCCCTAGGCTGCTCAATTAAAATAAACATGTACTTTGTGCTCAGAACTTGTTTTATTTTTTTCGCTCATGAAGACTAGTGGTTGGAAGCACAAGTTATCTAGAAAGATCAGGCAGGATATGCAGACTGACTGAATGGATTAGGTGCAGGAAAATTAGTCAAAACAAATAATGAAGGTGTTCTGTCATGCACACTTCTCCTTTAAAGAATTCAGATTTAACTTTAAAAACAAAACACATCATTGGGCCAGTCTCACAAAACTTATCTGTGAATTATAGTCAGCCCAAGGACTATATGTTTATGATCTCTGCAATAGATTTTGGAGGAACTAAGTAAAGAAAGAAGCTGAAAATTAAAAGGTGTGAAATATAAAGATATGCTGAAAGAAGTGTCCTAAAGAAGTGAAGATGTTACAATTTCCTCTCCTTACCATCTTGATCAGCAGAGATTCCTTGAGGTGGAGGGAGTGAGGATAAAGGGACAAAGGTGCCAGAATCCACCCATTGCAGCTGCCTGACCGTAGTGCAGTCTCAGTGCAGTAGCTGCACACAGCAGACACAGCATGCAAGCAAGCATCAGGGCCTAAGATAACTCAGCAACTGCTTCATGGGCTTAAGACCAGGGAGCCGCCTCTACCCAGAGCCTATGGCTCTGACGTGGATGCCATGGAAATGTGGGGAAAAGCCAAAAAAAAGTGGTAGTTCCCTTTCCCTCTAGAAAAATGAGAGGAAGTCAAAAATTAAGCTGTTATCCTTAAACTAATAAAAATAAAAAGGGATGACACATTCATGTCCCTGAGTTTGAGGTCTGGTAGGCTGACTCTGCAGTTCCACTGAAGGATCATCTGGAAACCAACTCAGCTGCTCGCTAAAGCAGCTACCCACCTGTGTTCTACTTGGCTCCCCAGTGTGTCTGAAGTAAAATGCTAAAACTGGGGTGGTCCTAGCAAAATAGGATGAACTAGCCACTCTATCAATGCCAGGGAAGCAGCTATAGTTCACTGCAAAGACAGGGTAGGTTTGATGATGACAGTGCTGTAACTGGAGCTTTGTTTTGGGGAGATCATTCTACTCAGCATGTGTCAGAAGAGTGGAGACAGAGAAGGGGTTTTGGGAGAGTTCAGGTTGTAACGTGGCTCTGGTAAGAGAGAGCAGGGACCTGAATTAGAATGCAGGCAGTTGGACAGAGGGAACAGATTCGGCTGATGTTATAGTTGTGACCTACCATTCTGTCAGACCCAAGGGTGTGGAGCTAGATTTCAGTGACTAATAAAAATATTCACTGTGCTGATTCTTTTATTTTTAGGCAAGAGCTCCTTAACAAATGAGAACTAAATACTTCAATTGAAATGCTAAAATATTTCCACTGTTCAGTGGTCAGTTTATACCAACTTATTTATGAAGACTAGAAAACCTCTGCCATCAGGGTATGCCACCAGTTCTCCTATAGTGTTAATGTGCCTCCAGGGTACCCTTAGTAATGTTCAGTGATATTGTTGGCTGGCACTCAGGGAGTGCTACAGGTGTCTTGTGGGAAATGGTCCAAGATGTAGCCCCCTATAACAAAGATTTATTTAGTCCTAAATGTCACCTATGTTCAAGGAGGAAAATCCTGCTATGTGAAACAGCATGAAGATGATAGTACTTTATTATGGAGAATATATATTCGATGTAATGATTTTACAGAAAATATCTGTTAAATTAGACAGTATCTGAATTTCCAGGACCCAGCACACCATAGATACTCAGTTTCATTCAGTGAACAAATGATAAGGCAAAGCTATCGCTCACTGAACTCTTCCCAGTTCCTAAACAGTTCTTTAGCATCCTACTTCTTGTTCACTCAGAGTCAGGTTTACATTATCTCATCTTCTTGACAAAATAAATGAGACTCAGAAAGGTGGGTGATTTTCTAGTAAGTAAAGGATCCACTATGGAACTTTTGCTTATCGGACTTTAGTGTTCATTTTATTAACTGCAGCACTGAACTAGATCTGTTTTAAAATGGACTCAAATTGTGTTGGTCATAATACAATATCAAATTATTTACATACTGAAATAAAGGTTTTTATAAACCTCATAAACTGTTCAGTCTTTTTTGTTTATTGCCATTCTCTAGACTTGTTATTACCATATGTAATTGAACTTATAAAGTGCCATATTAGGCAGCAACATTTTATTTTTTATAGCAAAACATTTCCAAGTATATTCTTAGGATTTATGCATTAATATCATCAGTTGGACAGTGTGTTTGACATTATTTCAGTAGATAGCAAATCCTTGAAGGGACACTTGATGAGAACAGTGAACAAAGGTTGCTACTCCTCATAAAGGAAAAAAAAATCTCATTTAACTATTTTTTTTGGATAGAAATGTAATCTAGACTTTTTCTTTTTATTTACTGATTGTATTGTTTTCTCAGGAACTTAATTCAGTGAGAAAAAAGTTAACTGGGATAGGGAGAATTCAATAGCAATATACGGTATGCGTTGAAGAATGTATAACAATCTTTTGTCACATTTGGCTGTCTTATGGTTGCTTGCTTTCTGAAAGTTCCAAAAATGGGAAATCAATATGCTGGAAAAATCTGGTACTGTAGAATGTTTACCACATGACAATGCCATCAGCCAATGGATAGAATAGACTAACCTTACAAATAATTCTTTAGAATTCTTACACATTTTCCAATAACTGGCCTCAACTTACCCTTCACATCTTTGGTCCCACCTATGTTCCTGCCTCATAAAGTCAAATATAATCAATAAATATGCCCTGAAGATTCACCTTACCAGGCATTGAGGCAGTCTGGTCTCGTATCCTGCTCTTCTGGGTGGAACCCAGATAGTTCTTCACAATCAAATTTAAATACCATTTTAGATATGAGATCTTTCCTTGTATGGTTCTCTCTAACCAGTAATCAATCCCTCCCTCACTTGTTTACTTATTCATTGAACACATTGTTAAATCCTGTGGTAGGTACTATTGCTGAACTGGTAAATATGACATGTATAGTTCCAGCCTTCATGGAGTGTGTTTGTTTTTTGTTTTGTGTTTTTGTTTTTGTTTTTTTTTTTTGTGGCAGAACTGAGGATTGAACTCAGGCCCTTGCACTTGCTGGGAAGTACTTATTCTACTGAGCCATCTCCCTGGCTCCATGGAGTTTATGGCCAAGAAGAAACTACAATTTTTTTTTTAAATTCTGTGTATTTATTACAGGTTCTAGAGGATCTCACCACACAGGCCAGACTCATAGTGATTCTCCTGTTTTCAGCCTCCCAAACACTGAGATTATAGGTGCCATGCTCAGTCTCAGTCATCATCTCAGAGTGCCCTGAGGGGGCAGGACTGGCATAGCACATGGGCATGGGGGACTACAAAGATTAATTACTATTTTTCCTGAGTCCTCACACTTTTGATGAATAAAACATTCCTGTTCTTATTTTTTTTTAATTATAGCATCATATTCATTTTTGCACTTGCTCAGTTCCATCTACCATCTCCGCTTGGTAGACACTCAGTAGCCTTGTGTATAGTAATGTAGCATTTTTCTGTAACCCAATAAATAAATTAAATATCTAGATCCATTGGCTCTAGTAGTGTTTTCTAACACTGATCTTTCTGTTCTTTTTAGCCTTTTCTCCAGATTTACAGAAGAAAATTAAGCAAATAGACTTGTCTCCTAAGTTCTCTTGCTTTCTTCTGCTTCAAAATACACAAATATTAAACTTAGTTTATTCTAGATCTGTGTCATTGAATATATGTGGCTATTATGAACTTACAATGTGGCTGAGTTGAGATGTGCCATAAGGGAAATTCAGTAGCATAGACATTAGATTTCAAAGGTCTGAAGTATCTGAGTAGGGTTTCCATATTGATCACATATTGAAACAATAATATTTTGCTTATATTGGGTTAAATGAACTATCATCCATACAAAATTTACCTGTTTATTTTTACTCTTTTAATGTGTAAAATTTAATTTTATTTTTTTTCATAAAAATTTGAAGTTTAATGATAATTTAGTCATTCATTATAGATCTTTAAGATGATAATGAGCTACTCAAATATGTGATTTAATGATTTTTTTTTTTTTGGCAGAACCAGGGATTGAACTCAGACCCTTGCACTTGCCAGGGAAGCGCT
>NDGM011075410.1:0-21070 GCA_002564305.1 Octomys mimax
AAGGGGAGGGGAAGAAGAAGAAGAAGGCTAATAATCCCCAGGTTGTATGGGCATCATTCATTCATTCACTAAGTGACTGTGGATCCCTCGTAAGTGTCAGGTGTTGTACTGTGATCTGGTGTTCAGAACAGTAGGTCAATAGGACAGTACAAAGTACAAAATATATGATAAAGACTCATGCAAATGTTTGGTTCTATTTCCTATCCTGCATATAAGCACTAGAATGGAACACATCACTATGATAACTATAATCACTGTGATTATTGCTACAAAATCCACATGTTACATCCCCATTTTTTAAAAATGAGTTTTCATTATAATCCTGTGAAATAAAAACACTACATCTTAGAATATAAATGAAAGATGGGGACTTTTCATGGCAAATAAAGCATATGTGTAAACCAATATTTTTACCTAGAAAAATCTAAATAGCATTTCTGTTGTTCTTGTTTTCTAGCTTAAAAAAAAAAAAGGAGACCCAGTTCTTCCCCCTGTCTGTGCCTTCCACACTCATCCATTTCCACTCACCCTGGTTCTTACTGTCGCCCACCCAAGCCTGGGCTCAGTAGGACTAGGGATGGAAAGACGCAAGTAGTAGGAGGTAAAGGCTGTGCTGTGATTCTGCTGTGTGAATTAACTGACTTTTTTTCAGATTGGGACTGTAACTGATGGAGAGATAAGAGTCATAGGTTAGGAGATTTTAGGATGTCAGGCAAGAACAGTCAAGATGGGAGTTGTACTCCAAATCTTTAAACTTGTTTTAAGAACAGCAAGAATCATCCCAAACTTGGTGTGGGGCACACCTGAAATCCCAGTGCTCAGAGAGGTGGAGGCAGGAGGAGTGTGAAAGTCAAGCCCCACCTGGATAACTTAGTGATTTATTGAGACTTTCAGTCTGAAAATAAAAATGGCAGGGCCAGGGATACAGTTCAGTGGCACAGTGCCTGTCTGGCAAGCTCAAGGTCCTGAGTTCCATTCATAGAATCAATCAATCAGTCGATCAATCAAGCTGGAAAATGGCAGGGGGTTGTAGCTCAGTGTGAATGTCTGCGCGGAAAAGAAAGTCATTCCAAAGAAGGGAGGAACTGCTGAGGGTCACGGCCTGCCCTGCGTGCCAGACTGGAGAGGTTATTGCCACACGGGCTGCAGAAGTCTTCAGCAGAGACAGTGGAGAGGTGCAGGACAGGCCCTCTCCCTTCGCCTGTCTCCAGCTTATAGGTTGTATTAAATGGTTAATAAACAATCTACTCCCCACTTTTTACTTTGTTTTGATTTCCCCAAGAATTCTCTTGTTTATGAATACCGACATTCTAACCATAATTTTACCAAAGCTTATCAACCACGTACTTACTTGATATATCAACATTCAGTCAGTAGATTTTTGATCAGTTTTCTTTAAAGGCAGTTAAATGGCTATTATTTTCTACTTCCATTTTCACTTTATTGGTATTGATCCTTTATACCTGTTCTTTTCATGTAAATTTTACATTGCTGTGACTCATTTTTTAATTCTCATGTCCATATTTATCCTATTGATTTGCAAATTGTTGTGGTGGTCCTTCTTCCAGATACATTTGCACGCACGCGCGCACACGCACACCCCTCACCCTACTCCCTACCACATTGACCTAAGGATCATTACCCTGCCTTTGGGTACCTGAAAGGCGTTTTTCTCTAGCAGCTCCGTGGGCTTTCGCTATCCTAGGCGCATGTGTTCTGCACCTGGCGTCTCTGGTGATGACTGCGTGCTGCGCATCAGGAGGTCAGCAGAGGGAACAAAAGTACTGAACATCAGACTCGCTGTTCTGAGATGTAAGGGAGCAGACTCTCCCAGCTGGCCTGCGGTTTCCTGGCTGGACCTCATGTGTAATCTCTGAGTTAGCAAATCTTGAGAAAATTAAATATGACTCGTATATTTCCGGAAGCCTTTCATTGTCCATGAATTGTTCGATTATATGACTAATTCAGTTTTTATAAATACTCCTATCATTCTCTCTACCGTTGCTAACTGCTTAAAGTGTTAGCAAAACAATGGCCAAATGCCACATCCCAGGTTGTCAGAGTGCTTGTTGTCTCTTATGATTCAGTAATAAGGGTCAAAAACAAAGGATCAGAAGTCGTACTCTTTTTTTTTTTTTTTTTATTTATGACAGGGTCTACAGGGTCTTACTGCGTAGATTGAACTCGTAGTGACCCTCCTGTTTACAACCTCCAAAGTGTTGGTATCACAGGCGTGCGCCACCATGCCTAGTCTCATTCGCTGTCTCAGTGCGCCCCAAGGGCGGAGCCCACACGGCAGGCTCTGGGTATCGGCTGAGCTATTTGGCAGGCCCTCTTTCTGATTGTCATAATTCATCCACTAAAATGTTTTACAGGGCTCAGGATGAAGCTCAGTGCTGAGCCCTCGTCCTGCATGCTCCGTTCCTGGATTTCGAGCCCTACCATTACCCAAAATTACTAAAATTTAATATTACTGAAATTACTAACTATATAAAATACATCATTAAATATTTGCATTTTAAACACCAGTGATCCCTAACATTTAGGAATGGAGTCACAGTTTCTTGTAGGCAATCCAATTTAAAATGATAATGCCTCAAAAAAAAAAAAAAAGCATAAGTGTGCTAACCCTCAATTCTATTTGACCTTTTATTTTATTTTAAAGATAGAACTGAAGCAATAGAAAATTTGGAAACATAGACAAATCTGAAATAAACAAGCATTAAACAATGTGTAAACAACTTTCTCTAACCATGTTATTTGTGGCTTTGATAGATATACTATGAAGATCAGAGCTGTCGGGGAGCCAGCCCTTTAAGTGTATAGCTCTGGGTTGTCATTAGAATTTAATCTGCTTGGGGCTGGGGAGATAGCTCAGTAGAATAAGNGCTTGCCTGGAAAGTGCAAGGGGCCTGAGTTCAATCCCCAGTTCTGCCAAAAAATTAAAAAATTAAAAAAAAAAACCAGCATTACTAGAATTTAATCTGCTTAATGTACCTTGAGGAACTGTGGAAAGCTGAGGGGCCTCCCAGGCCCTGAGGAAGGGTCAGGGTCCCTTGCTGCCTGGCTGTACTCTTGGGGTGTATCCCATTAAATTGGCACCATCCTCTGAAATTTCTCCTTCCTGTACCGTCACCTCTCAGTCACCCAACACTGCTAAAGTTCTTCTTAAAGCCTGCATTCAATTTTTAATAATCCACAAGTGGATCATATTTCACTATACATCATTCTAAAATTTTTATATATAATATAATAATGCAAATATTTGTACATACAAATCCTTATGAGTCTGGTTATAAGGTAGAATTACTAAGAAAAAAAGCCCTAAAGATGTTTGTAGGTCTTCATTCACATAGCCAATTGTCCTCCAGAAAAGTTGGGTCTGTCAACTGTGGAGAAGTGTCCCTACAGCACCGAACTTCAACACTAGCCACATTGTTCTGCTGGCCTTTGCTAATGTGAAACAAACACAACGTTGTCTAAATTGGCATTTCTTCACTAGTAATTCTAAACATTTCTTGTACGTGCTGCTGATTGTAACTTCTTTTGTTGTGAATTTCCCATCCATGTCCTTTATTGGGGCATTCATATTATTCCAGTTGACTAATAAGCCTGTATTGGGACTATGTATTTTTTTGTCATATATGTGCCTTTTCCTTTTCCTTTCATATATAGAGGTGTTTTTTTTAATCCCCTGTCTTTCTTTTCTTTTGTTATCCCAGTGCTGAGGGTGGGTCTCACACATGCTTGGCAAGTCCTGTACTGCTGAGCTACATTACCAATCTTCCCCTCATTCTCTTGTGACAAATTATAAAGTATTGTAGAGTATATGCCTGAATATTTTGGGCTAAGAAACACTTTGGTGTTTGTTTGTTGGTTTGTTTTTATGCATATGGTACAGGGTCTCACTTTGCAGCTCGGACTCCTAGTGACCCTCCTGTCTCAACCTCCCCAGCTCTGGGATTACAGGCATGCGTCATCATGCCTGGTCTCAGTCACCAGCTCAGCATGTCTGGGGGCAGGACCGGTGCAGCAAGTAGTGCCAGGGATCAAACCCTGGTCCCTGCGCTTGCCTAAGCAGGTGCTTAGTGCCCTGAGCTATCTCACTGGCCCTGAGAAAGAGTTCTATATCATTGCACTTATAACATTATACAAAATAATTTGTAGTTTTTAAGGTAGTATTTAATTCTTAAATACAAAATTGCACTTTGATTTGAGCGGCTGGGTCTGCATACTAACAGATGTAAATAAGCGTGACCTGTCCTAACAAAGAAATACCTGATCAGGTAGTAACTTGTGGGAGTTGATAATAATGGAATGGTCCACATTTCCATAGTTACACTTTGTGATTTCCAAAGTACCTTCACAAATATTTGATTACAAAATGAGAATATAGCCAATGGCTGCTAGTCTGTAATTACTTGCCCACTATGGTCTTTTCCCTCCTATTCCAATAAAGGAAAAAGAGAGATTAACAAATATAAAACATGGACATGTTAATAAATTGAAAATCTGATTGCTGCTGTTTTGAATTTAACTTTCATGTATTGTCTTTCATACCTGACATCCAGATTCTCACAAAACTTTAATACTTCTAGTGAGGATTGAAAGCCTCAATGAAATTATTGTACACTGTGTGCTAGATACAAATTTTCTAAATGAGAAAACATTTTATCTTCAAGGAGCTGCTCTACCAGAAAGGCAGCATCATCACACTTATAAGTAACAACTTTAAAAATATTGACTCAGATTTCATTTTATGTAGTTATCTATTATTATATAAAACACACATGTGTATACTTTATATGAATAACATTTTTTTCCTAGTTGAAACCATCCCCAGTTTCTACTATATTTTGCAGAAAGACCACTTGGGGGGGAACACAAGAACAACAGCAATAATCAATAGCATCTTATCAAATATTTGTTATGTGCAACTGGAAATATATGAATGATTCATATGGATGATTTTATTCAACCCCCTACCAATTCTTTAAGGGAGAAACTGCTATTAATTCAATTTTACACACACACACACACACACACACACACACATGTACAGAGAAGTTAAATAACCTCCTCAAAGTCAGGTAGTTAATGAAGAGCAGAGCTAGGTTTCAAGCCCAGAGTTTGAACAAACTGACTGCTCTCACCCCAGAAGAGCACCAGGCTACATGAGACAAGGTACACCAGAAAGGTCTGCCTATAAAGCACGAATATAACATTTCTATGCACCCAACACTGTTCTAACCCGGGATCTTATTAGTAGCACTATTGACATTTAGAATACCTAAAATACAATCCTCTGTTGGGGCCCTGTCCTTTCTAGGGTGTTCAGGCAGTTTTGACAACAGCAACACAAAGTTGCCTACAGATATTGGCAAAATAGCTCCTAGTTGCAAACCACTGTGGTAAACCCTTCTCTTATATTAAGTCATTTAACCCCCACAATGACCCTGTGAAATTTGTTACTATCATCATTTCCATTTTGCTCGCTTCAAGCCAATTCTATTCTGGGTAATCTAATCATCTAGAAAATGAATTTAAAAGACAATTCATAATCTGGGTCAGCCTAATTACTTCTAATTGTATTACTTGCAGATAATTGTCTACATTGGCCACATAGCAATCCCTAGATTAACACATTTTGTAGGAAAAATCATCCTTTTAACAAAGTTAGCAGGAGTACAAAGGAGAGGGCCCTGGGAAGATCCAATCTCCTCATGCATTTTGCAGGTCTTTCAACAAATATTTACTGAACATGTCTAAAATGTCAGGTAGTCTCCTGAACCCTAGAGATACTGAGCCGAACAGGCAAAAATCCTTGCCCTCACATTCCAATGGGAACAAGCATTCACATGAAAGACCATAATCAAGAAAATATGCTTTAAGGTAATCTTAGTCATTCTTGAAAAAAAAAAAATTCAAGCAAAGCCTGAAGGTGAGACACACTGCCCAAGAGTCGGGCTGCACACTCGTTGCTTTGATCAGGATATTGATATAGGTCAAGTATAATTCCATTTCTATGACACTGGAGCAGGAGAGGGGACTACAGGAATGGAAACTAGATAAGTGGCAGCTAGATGGAGGAAGAGGAGGAGGGAAGGATTGACAACAAAGGGACGCAGGGGAATTGTTAGGATTACGGAAATACGTCATAGCTTCATTATGCTGGTGATTATGCAACCATTGTGTGAGTCAAGATCATGCTTGACTCATCATACAATAGAGAGGGTAGATTTTTATTATATACAACTTATAGCTACTCTCGCTCAATCTCTCTGTCTCTGTCTCTCTGTCCCTGTCTCTGTCTCTCTGTTCCTGTCTCTGTCTCTGTCTGTCTCTGTCTCTCTGTCTCTGTCTGTCTGTCTGTCTGACTGACTCTCTCTCTCTCTCTGCCCTCTCACATTGCCTCTTTTACTCTTTTAGAAATAGAGATTACTAAGAAAAAAAAAAGGAACTGTAGTGTGGTTTCTGAGGCTGGCAGCTCTCCCCTGAGCCAGAGCTTGAGCTTCATTGACAAGAACTCCAGAGGGGAGGAGATGACAGAGATGCTTTGTTCATCCCTTTCAGTGACTTCCGTGAGACTGCTGCAGAGAACCGCAGGGCATGAAGGCACCCGGAGGTCGCCTCTTCAACAGCCCGAGGAATCAGCCAGGCCAACTCAGGAGACAAAGCCAGCTTCAGAGGACCAGAAAATGTGCTCAGCATTGTTCAATGTGCTCAACACTGGACTGTGCTGCATTTCTGCCCCAGAGGGAAAAAAATCCAGTTCAATCCAGACCACCAGGTTGAGAATGTGCCTAACTGGGCAGCAGAGCTGCAGGCCCTCACATCTACTCCCTGGAAGTGGTTGGCCTCTTTCTGCCCAGCCCACACCAGGCTGCTTTGCCAGCACCGTCCCCACCACAGTCACCTGTGGCTGGAAGGCCATTCATTTTCTACAAACAAATCCTGCTGTACTAATGTGGTTGCTTATGCGGGAAAGAACCTGTTGGAGCCACTTTCACTAAAAGGACTGATTTGGAATGGTTTATGCAGCTGGAGCACTCAGAAAGAAACAAAGAAGGGAAAACCACCTGGAAGGAATTTCTAGGACTACTACTATCCCAGCCTCTAATATAGTTTTAAAAATCTTTATTTATTTATGTATTTGGTACAGGGTCTCACTACGCAGCTTGGACTCATAGTGATCCTTCTGTCTCAGCTTCCCCAGTGCTTGGATTATAGGTGTGTGCCACCATGCCCAGTTTTGGGGCTGGCACAGCATGCCCAGGGTTCCAGGGCTGGCACCAATGTAGTACTGGGGATCGAACCTGGGTCCTTGTGCTTGCCAGACAGGCACTGAGACCACTGAGCTATCTCTCCAGCCCTATCCCAGCCTATAGCAGCAAAGCTTCTAGCAGCTAATTTGACACTGAAAATGTATTAACTTAATTACATGGATAAAGAGAAATGCATGATCAAAATATTCTTTGTGGTGCTAGAATAATATAATTACTTTTGACTCTTTGATAAAGTAAAATCAATTGCTCAGAGTCTGAAAGTTATCATGTCCAATAAGTGCAGTGTCAGGTTAAAAAAAAGAAAAACAGGCTTCAGCTAGAGAGCCCTTCTGAATCTAAATGATGCCATTTCTTGATTTTCTTGGGGCTGGAGCAGGGGAGAACAAGACACTTGTTTTCTTTCTCCTCTGTGTTGCTTACATTATTGACTCTGAGTGTCTTCAGATGCGTACATGCGTGCCGCCTTCTCGTCACCCGCTGTTTTTCTATCGCAGGTCAGCTGCTTGTTACTCAGAATCTTCCCTCAAGAATTCTGGGCTAAGTAGGGTGTCCAAATATAGAATGCAAGTGTGAACACAGATGTGTGTATTTCAGAGAAGATGACCAAAATGAAGTTTAGCGAGGAAGAGTGAAGACTGAGAAGAGCACCCCGGTGGACACATCTGTGTGGGTCATTGTCGTTGAGTCACTTCCCCATAACAAGCAGCACAGAATCTTCTGGGCTAAAGGCCTTGCAATAGTTGGTAAGTATTGCTGAATGGGTACTTTACTGACAAATTATCAGCAAAGTAACAAACTTGAATTCTTCAATTTGTATAGCAGTCATGGACTTCTCTGAATGTATGAGAAGAGAAAGCAGATCGAGTGGGGCCTGTCTGTTAGTGATCAGGAAGCAATATAGCAAATAAAAAATATGTTCTAGAACACTTTTTGTGCGTTTGTTTTGGGTATGAGGAGTGGAACTCAGGACCTTGCGTTTGCCAGGCAGGAGCTTCGCCACTGAGCTGCATCACTGGTCCTTCCTGGAACATTTTTTTAACTCATGAAAAATCAACACCAATTAGTAGTTTTGCAACAGTTATTTTTAGAAGCTTAACTATACTGAGATACTGGAATAATGTTTAATGTATGGTAATAAACACGAATACTTCATGTTTATTCCCTCATAACCCTTGTCCTGGTAAACTTTATAGAATCCTAAATTGAAAACCATCTAAAGTTTCATGAAAACTACTGGTACCAAACTATAAATTAGAGGAAAATTCTTGTAATTCTCAGGGAGAGACATGGTCATACTCTAGTAAGTTGCTATTTCTCAAAGCTCTGTAGGCAGGGGATATTTTCTTTCATTCATTCAGTCAGAAAATATTCATGAGTACTTATAGTCGTAGTCAAGGAAACAAACAAATAAGACAATATTCACAGTCCAGTGAGTAACTGCTAAAATAGAGGGGCACCCAGTATATTATGAGAACATATTCAGCCTGGAAGATTTCAGAAGGAGGTGATCCTGGAGTTGAGTCTAGATCTACCAGATATCAGAAAGAGGGGTATTCCAGATGAAAGAACAAAGTTAAAGGCAGAATAGCGGGAGAAGTCATGTGTTGTAGACACTGTGTAAAGAATGATCTTAAGCTCCCAGCCAAGATTGCCTTCAAAACAACAGAGGATCACTACAGCATATTAAGAAGAGTCCTGGAGGATGAACAGACCTCAGCTTGTATTTTGTACTGTTTTCCAGATAGAAAGTGCAGTCTGATTACAGGAGATCGACAGGTGAATGAAAATGTATGCGTGAGAGAATGCACATTCCTTCCCATACCCCTAGCACTGTGTAGGGTAGTTTTTATGTGAGCACTCTGGGGACTATAGACCGTGAGCTGGCAGTGGGCTTGTAGCGAGTGTAAAGAGTCCGCCTAGCAGAGGGGCCCACAGGTTGTTAGCACAGTCCTGCAGTGTGACTGGCTGTGTCATGTCCTGCTGACCAGAATGAAGAATGGAGCCCATCTGAATCAGTTTTCCATCCCAGAGCTACAATATTCCACACCTAAAACCTAAAAGACCATGGTTTATTTTGACTTACATCTGTAAGAGAATTCAGTCGGTAGTCGGCTGGCTCCAAAGCAGGAAGGCCAGAGTAGACGCTTGGGTGAAGAAACTGCTCACATCTTGATGATCAAGAAGCAGAAAGAGAAGGAAGGGGCTGGGAAGGGACATCTACCTTTGCAGGTCCAGCCTTCAGTGGTGCTGCCTCTTCAAGCAGCCTTGTCTCCTAACAGCATATTTGGCTATGGAGTCATTAGTGGTCTAATCCACTGATGGTATGGGACCTCTATGGTCCAGTCACCTTCCAAGAGCCCCACCTTGGACACCTGAGGCTTTAGGAGGACATTTGAAATCTAAACAATAACACACAGTGGGAGAGAAGGTAAGGCTTTTAACCTTGGCTCTGGTTAGGACAAGCTTGATGGCTTTCATATTGTTTTAGTTACTTCACTTATTGCTGAGACAAAATACCAAACATCCAAAGTTAAAAGAGGAAAGATTTGTTTAGCTCGTAGTTTGTGGAGGTTCTAGTTCCTAACTGCCCAGCTCCAAGGCAGGAAGGCACAGCAGACAGGCACTGCAGAGAAGAAGCAGTTCATCGTGGGCAGAAGGAAGCCAAGCAAGGGACAAGACAAGCCTCTTTTGTCCCTTATATTGTATGCAAGCTACTTAGGGTTGGTAACACTCACATCCTTAATCTTAGGGCCCTTGAGTCTAGTATTTTACCATGAATCAATCCCAGACACTTCTGAAAAAGCCCCTCTACAACTGTGTGAGGCTCTGAGGGACATCTAGACACAGCCATAGCACAATGGGAGGCAGAAATATGACCTTATTGTATGGAGAAAGAAAGGGCCTGGAGGGAAAGACACCAGACAGATTACCTGCAAATTTATACCTGCCCATTACAGGTATAAGTTTGTTCCCAGAAGAATTGAGGGTTGGGGAGATAGCTCAGTGGTATAAGTACCTGCCTGGAAAGTGCAAGATCCTGAATTTAATCCCTAGTACCAAAGGGAAAAAAAAAAAAAAGAATGGAAACTGTGGAGTAGCTGAACAAATGAAGTTAAGTTAATGTAAAGTGATTTACATTTTCTTAATAATTTCAGTTTTACTTTCCTTTAGATTTTAGTAAAGTTTATTTTAAAAATTCTAGGTTGGTTTGCCTGGTAGATATCCAAGGGTTGATTGGTTAATTGATATTTGGTATTTGGTCCAGGTTGACACAAGGAGCAAATTATCCTGGGGAACCAAGATAGGCAGAGTATATGGAGAGCCCTTCCTGGTTCTCATTGTGGCCCAGGAAGTTTATATTTGCAATACCATGAAGAAATTATTGGAATTGTAATAAATTAATTTCAGGGGACCGGGGAGATGGCTCAGTAGAATAAGCGCTTGCCTGGCAAGCACAAGGACCTGAGTTCAATCCTCAGTTCTGCAAAATAAATAAATAAATAAATTAATTAATTAATTAATTTCAATCTACCACTTACAGAGCAAGTCACAGCATAAAGATACAATAATGCATCCAAAACGGTGGAGAGTCAAGGGATCCTGAGTCCAGCCACAGTGATGGCTACTAGGGACAAAGGTCTTTACCAGGCACTGAACCCAGATTTTATACATTTGTGAAGAAGGGAGTGGTTTGAGGATAAGTGACTGTGAGAGGGGCAGAAAGTAGGTGAGTGCCATGAGCTGGGCTAAGTAGAAACCGTAAAATCACCTACTTCTGCAATATGTAGTGAAAAAGATATGCGGAAATAGTAATCTGCATTACACAGCTGAGAAAGTATCCACTGCTTGGGGTTGGTGCTTCAGCTCTGACATGCAATCTTTCAAGCCCCAACAAGTCATAGCCTCTACCTTGAGTCTCAGCTCTAGTGAGTGTGGGGCATTGGCTCTTCACCCTATCTTGTCCTGGATCACATAAGGGTACAAGAGGGGATCTGAGGAAATACACCTCTCCTCTTCAAAGACCACACACCAGCACCCCTGCAGGACTGAGATGCACTGCTTAAAGCCAATTAAAGGGAAAAGGAAAAGTTCTAGCCAGCTCTGCACATGTCAACACTTGGAAATGAGTTCAGGCTCAGCCAAGATAGAGACAATTGCTCCTCCTTCAAGCAGAGTCACCCAAGTGGTCTTCCACAAGAGAGAAAACCTGAGGTGAATTGCAAGGGAACAAATTTTTGTCAGATGCACCCGACCATCTCTGTTTTCTATCTTGAAAATATTTTTACAGGAGTATGGTATGATCCTACTCTCTACAGGGTCTCATATACGCTTGGCAAAGTGCTCTACCACACCCTTAGTCCTAGCTCTGTACCTTAACAGACTGTTTGGACTTGAGCCCTTTCTTGAACAGCAGATATACTGCTAAAGAAATCCTAAATGTTTTAAAGGACATCCCATTTCTAGGCTACATCTTTTGAACATACACATTGCATATAACCATAGTTTTATCTTTTAATCCTTCCCATCCACACATCAGTAATCAGAGCAGAAAATGAGAAGTCAAACTATTTATTTATGAAGGGCATCTGCACACTATGATTAAGTTCTATTTACTGTCAGTATGACATTTCACCCAGATTAAAACATGAATTATGTAAGGATGAAGGGAGGGGTAATCCCTTTCCTGCCCATCCTAAGGTTCCTGGCTGACACCTCTATCATAAATGACAGGTGAACAAAAGAAAGCACAACAAATTGATCAGTTTTTCCATGATGTGGGATTCTTCAGAATAAAGACCCGAAGATATAGAAGCAGGTAGCTGCTTTTATAGTTAGGTTTAATGAGGCAGAGACAGCTATACAGAAATGTGTGTGGCAAAAAGGCTCTGAGCCAATAGGAGCAGACCAAGCAAGGGAACCTTGCAAGACCCAGCTGTGTAAATTCTTTTCACCCCTCAGTTGTAGCTTTTCTTCCCCCACAGATAGGGGATCCCTGCGGAACAAGGATCTTACGTTCTACAATCTAGCAGTGCAGATCAGAGAATATCCTTATGTTCACCACTTACATGGAAAAGTAGCTATGATAATTTTAGGCTTTGTAGCTGGCTTTGGGGAAAAAAAGAGTTCTGGTTTCTGAGATCTTGTTTCCAATCAGCTAAGGGTTCTTTTTGGAAATCATGAATCAACACAGTGGGGCTTGACCAGTGGCTTTCAGCCCTTAGTGTTACAGCTTTGGGACTCCAAGTCCTATAAGACAGGCTGATCCCTATGGATCCTCATCAAATGATCCCAAGAAAAGTCACTGATTGCTGCTGGCTGCCACCCAGTGCCACACATTAACAATGGTCCGTGTCAGTGGTTGTTGCTGGTCTTTATCGGTCATCGCTGTGTCCAATCACAGGTCTCCACTGTGAATCTCCACTGATCTTTCTCCATTTCTCCCTCCCAGGTCTCTAGAATTCCCTAAAGGCTAACAGCCCCTGATATTTTTAAGGTCTTTTTAAAATAACCTTCTCTGGTAGCACACTAAGAAATAATCCTGTGTAGTTCTGCAAGTCTTTTCTAGTCAACACTACCTGAAAAATAATCACTAGCAGATTTATAGAACCACCGGAAAGATAGTCTGTATCACTCTACAGGTAAGCCAGTACAGAAGTACACTGAAGACAGCTCTCCCAGGGCAACGCCAGGCCAGGAGAGGCACCCTCTACAGAGCAGCAGTTGGCCTGTGATTGACCAAAATACAAGCCTGCTCATTGGTCCAAATTGGAGCCTATTGATTGGTCTGAATTGGAGTCTGCTGATTGATGAAAATTCAAGCCTGATGTTTAATACCAGTTCAAGCCTAGCTCAGTCAGAACAAACATGTCCTTAAGTGGCTGTAGGACCTCTGAGATAGTCCCAGCTGTAGCAGTCAATCAACACATCCTCCCTTCTGGCTGGGGTGAGGGAGAAGACACACCCATCCTCAGGCAGGATGAATCCCAGTTCCTGTGACTTGCCTTGAAGAATGAAGCTGAAAAACATTAGGCCGGGACAAGGTTATAAACGCTGAGGATGAGGCCGGGGAGATAGCTCAGTAGAATAAGTGTTTCCCTGGCAAGTGCAAGGGCCTGAGTTCAATCCCTGGTTCCGCTAAAAAAAAAACAAAAACGCTGAGGTTGCTTTTTGAGGCCTTTATTTTGGATACTATTTCTCTGTGCCCCTACAATTGTTAACCTTGCTGTCATGATTATTGTCAATTAAAATTACTTAAGCGCTTACAAAACACCATCGTGTCAAGTTATCAGTATAAAATTGTAGGTTTAATTATTTCACTTCTGATGATTGCTATATTTTCTCCTAGAGATAAATATTAAGACTTTTACACATGCCGTGCTGGCCCCGCCCCCAGGGTGCACTGAGACTGCGACTGAGACTGGGCGTGGTGACGTGCACCTGTAATCCCAGCGTTTTGAAGGCTGAAAACAGCAGGATCACTATGAGTCCAATCTGTGTGGTGAGACCCTGTAGACCCTGTACTAAATACATTTTTTAAAAAAAGAATAAGACTTTTATACCATTTACTGATCTATCATTAAATTGAGCCATTTATGGAGCAAATCATATGGTCTCAACTTAAATTCTGAGCTGTTAACTTCTTCAAATGCTATTGCTCAGTATTGCCAGAAAGAAAGATAAAAATAGCCTTTCCAATGCTAATTTTAAAATGAGTAAAACTAGCCTACATTTTAGAAATATGCCTAAATCATATGTCTCAAAATACATCCCTTGAAAGTCTTTGACCACTATTAAAAAAAAAAAAATACAAGCTATCTCTCCTATGTAGAGTCATTTTTCCATCTCAAAAAAAAAAAAAAATACTTCCTCAATAGTGAAATAAGTAAAGCTCTGTTCTGCTAATGCTTACCTTCCAGTGGGAGGAGACAATCTAACAGATGTCAGGGGTGCTCTGTGAATGGGGAGGAGGCTGCAGGCTTCCATAGGCTGCATAGATTGCACCTTTCTTAAGAAAGGTGATAGGAAGGAACAGGAAGACCTTTTTGAGTAACTGACAGCCTGCCAGATAGAGAAGCACGGGGGGACTTGGCCAGCAAGTGTCTGGTTGTAGGCAGAGGAGGACGAAGTCCAGTGCTGGGAGAGCCTAAGACAGAGTGGTAGGAGTGGAAGCTGAGTCACAAAGGCATTTTCACTGGGCTGGTGAAGAGAAAAACCCCATTAGTAAATCAAATGAAATAGGTTTCAAAATAGAATGAACAATGTATCTGATAAAAAAAAGAGAGAGAGAGAGACAAGAAGTTAGGAAGGTGTATGGGACTTCCTATGTCTTAAAGCAGGATTTAATTTTTACTACAATTATAATCTGACTTGACTGCAAAGCTTTTCTAACATTTCTCATTATAAACCAGAAAGAAAAACCTTGAAGTAAAACTCTAAAACTGAACAAAAAGTAACTATGAGCAGGAAGAATGGGGAAGGGGAACAATGACATGAATGTCACTTGCTGTCAATGATCACAAATGTTAATGCTGAATTATACAGAGGGCTAAAGTACTAGCAAATTCCAAATGTTCAGACTGAAGGTTTATACAAGTCTTTTTATTTTTAACCTAAAGACAATGCTATGGAGGTGATTTTTAATCCATGAAGGTGCTGTTGTAGGGGGTGGAGAGTGTTTCCTCCACACCACTGGGATAAACACTGTATCTTGTGCATCATGGTTGCAGCCCACCTTGGAAGAGTTTATGATGTTAAATCATCCCATCCTCTTTAAACTAGCAGTCCATGTCTGTACTTCACGATTTTACATTATGTTGCTTTTACTAACCATTTCCCCAAGAGAAAAATGGACAAAATATCCTTAAATAGCTCTCCCAGCCACCCCAGGCTGCTACCGCAATTTGGCTTTGTTATTCAATTATTACTCTTCTAGACCACTTGCTTTGTACTGGGTTTTTATTATGGAGATGTCCTGAAGACCTGAGCAAATGTCATTTGGAGGAAACAGCCATATTTAACTATCACAGACAGCCTATTGCTAGGTCTGAGTACCAAATACCCAAACTGCAAAAATAAAGAAAAAGCATAGGGATCGCTTTGGTTTCCGTCATCACTCTGTGGAATGAAGCGCCCTCCCTTCTTCATTCCCTGAATTATGAGGGGTAAGGCGCTTTAGAGAAGTATTTGCTATATAGGCACTAGGTAAATTAATGTTATTCCCAGCACCTAGCATATAGGAGCTCAATATGTATTTGCAAGAGGATTGAATAAAGAACCTATTTTTTCAAATTCCACCATTGGAAAACAACGCTATGGTCAGTACTGGTGATCACAATTCTGATGGCATAAAGCCACTCCCTCGGGCATAGCCACTGTGTGGGTGAGAGGGGCTGAAGAAGGCATACAACTCTTGCTAAGTTCTCTGAAAGCTCAGAGAAATCACAGGCCGACTCTCTGATCGCCTTCCTCTTCCAGAACTTCCACCCCCAGGAATTCCCCTTATCCCAGTTTTAAGGGGCAGGAACAACCGGAACCTTTGTCAGGCCGGCCTGCCCCTCCCCAGAGGTCTCACCGCCGCCGCTGCCCACCCCCCTTCCTCTCGTCCCCCGGGTCGCACGCGGTCCGCGAGTGGGCGGGGCCTGGCGGGGGCGGGGCCTGGCGGGGGCGGGGCCTGGCGGGGCCTGGCGGAGGGGGCGGGACGGGCAGGCGCTAGCGCGGAGCCGGCCCTGACGGGTGAGCGGGTCCCGACCCCCAGGCGCGCGCGCTCGCCCCCCCACCCCCCTCCAGGCTGCCGGAGGAGTTCAACCTCGGCCCGGCGCGGCCTGACGGAGCGGGGTGGGAGCTGCGGGCCGGCCGGCCGGCGCCGGGGGTGAGGCTGCCGGGAAGGGGCTGGGGACGCGCGAGGGGCCGAGCATCCCTCTCCTCGGTTCTCCAGCCCCCTCCCCCAGCCGCCCCGCCGCCTCCTCCCGCGCGGCCGCCCCGCCCCGCCGTGACCCCCGGCTGCCTCCGGAGCCCGGCGCGGTAAGTGCTACTTCCTCCGCGGCGTCGGGAGCACGGCCCGCTCCGCGCCCCTCGCCCGGCCGCGCTGCTCCTCACTCAGCCCGCAGGGCTGCTGGGAGTTGTCCGGTCCGGAGCGCTACGCCAGTCGGGGCCTCTTCAGGCCGCGTCCGGGGCTCGAACCCGCGTCCCGCCGGCCTCGCCCGCTCAGTCCGGATCCGTGTGGCCCGGGCCGCCCTCGAGTTGGGCAAAGTTCTCGGCGCATTGTCACCGGTGCGCCCGGGGAAAGCAGGCTGCTTCCCGGACTCCTGCGACCGTCAGGAAACGCTGGAAACCATTTCAGGGACACCCAAATACTCCCTGCCCTGCACTGTTCCCTGCCGGGCGCCACAGCCTGAGTTTTCCTTTTAAGTAACGACCTCACCCCTCGGGGGTGAAGAAAAAGGAAGAAATTTGAGCTCCAAGAGTTCGGACTTGCCTGGTTAAAACTTTTGCGTTTATACATTTATTTAAGTGCATATTCCGGAATTCAGAAGCTGGTGGGAAAAGTTTGCTGTGTCAAAGAGTGAAGCGTGACTGTCGCCTTTATGACCATTTTATTTGCTTTTTAAAAATATTCATGCGTTATTGATACAGCCACAAAATCTGGAAGGTAGGAGAGACACAAAATCCCTCCCAACAACCTCTACAAGCCAGGACTGTCCTTTTCTTGGGCATCCTTCTAGAGATGTGTATATGCCCATGTCCTGCAGCTTTCTTTTAAAAATGAAACTGCTCTTTAGTGCCTAGCAGTTTTACTGGTGCCCAATAAATGTTAATTCTTCTTCCTTTCAGGAAAGAGTTTAATAAATCTAGCTTGCTCTTAGGAAACTGTTTAATAAGTCCTTTTGGTTGTTAGAGCGCTAAGGAAAAGCTTTTTCTCTGGTTTAAAGGATTTATTGGCTTGAGTGTACAGTGTACATTCTCTTGTCAGGACTCAGTATGAATACTACTTTTACATGAAGTCAAACATACATTTTTTGGTAATGGGACAGGCAGGGACAAATCAGTATGAAACTGCAAGAAGAGTTAAAATATAATTTAGAGTTGAAAAATTATTTAAAGCAGTATAGTGGTAATGTATAATTGGATAAAAAAAATGAGACTCTTGAGGTAAGCAAAAAAACAAAGTGAAGGGAAAAGAAAATGTCAAGTATATAATATGAAGTCCTATACTAGAGTTGAGTCATAATTTGGTCTTTAGGCTTCTTCAAGGCTGGGGAAATGGTGGATGGTAAAGTAGGCTTCAGTGTGTTTCTGATTCCAATTAGGATAAAAAAATATCAGTTCTGCCTAAGCAAGGCATTTTGTAGTAATGAGGCCTAAAGAACATTTTCTCATGGGTCCTAATAAAAAGGGAGATTATGAGTCAGTTGACAACATCTTTAAAACATCTTTGAAGAAAATAGTGAATCTGGCACAAAAATATTCAAGATAGGACAGTAGTAAAACAGAATAAGTTCTCTAAAGGCTTCTTTTGACTTCTAGAATAGTATCTTGTAAGCCATGTTTGAAGGAATAATTTGTGTCTTGAAATTAGATTCTGAGCTTAGTAAGTTTGGGATAGTTGGGTTGGACAAATTTCAGTAGTTTTTATTTTATTTTATTTTTTTAACCACAGAATTTCCTGAAAATTTATGATGCTGGTGTCCAAGTTGACTCTTTTATTAAAGAAAGATATATTTTGTGACCTTTTACAAATTTTATGAATTGTCTAATCTGCAGGTACTTTTATGTCTTCTAATTGAAGTTTGATAAGAATTAGAAAGCAGAAGAATTGAAATTGGTCAATATAATAACCAAAGTGAAGTTAATTTAAAAGTCAGGATTTTAATATACTGTGTATCAGAGGAAAAGACTGTCTTTCCTGGAATTATTTCACAATTCTTCATTGTTCTTCTGTAAAGTACTTGTTGGACTAAATGACCTGTAGAGAATCTCTTTTCTATGTTTCAGAATACCTACTACAAAGTAGAGTAGATGTAGGCAAGTAGAAGTTCTACAAGGATTACTGTACTTTAATTAATTAGTCCTCACTGTGAGCATGTGATTGGCATGTTATTTTATAACAGTGTGTACTATTACAATGAAGTCCAAAATTTGGTTGATGGAAGAGATCTTAAAAAACCTTGTATGGGCTAGGGAGATAGCTCAGCAGACTAAGCACCTTCCTGGCAAACCTAAGGACCTAGGTTTGATCCCCAAAACCACCTGCAGTGCCAGCCCTGTGCCAAGCTGGCCACCAAAGCCGGGCATGGTAGCCCATGCCTGTAATCCCAACACTGAGGTGGCTGAGATAGGAGGATCACTCCGAGTCTGAGCTGCATAGTGAGTCCCTATACCAAATAAATAAATGATTTTTAAAAAATGTATCTGAGTCTACTGAGAGTGTCGGTGTGTATTTGTAATCATATGTGTGATCATAGCACTCAGGGAGTCTCAGGCAGTAGGATTACAGATTTGAGGGCAGCCAGGTGAATTTAGCAAGACCCGGTGTGAAAATAAAAAGTTTAAAAAGGCAAGGGATGTACCTTAGTTATACAGTCCTCTGGGCTTTATCCCCACTACTAAAAACAAACAAAACAAAAGAAAAAAATCAACAGAATCCATTCAGTTCCTGTTTTTGAATTGAGTTTGAATAGTGTGGGGCACTTGTAAACAAATGTAATTTCTAAAGGATGCATTGTTGTATAAAATGTTACTGGTGTAACAGATTAAGAGCAAAAGTTTAGTTCAGATTCAGTCTCTTCACACCATTCATGAGGAAGGTGTTTGCTGAGTGCATAAGGCAGGATAGGTTATGCTGTGGTAACAAAACACCCTCACATCCTAATGATTTAAACCAGTGAAGGATTTCTTCTGTTACCCTACACAGCCAGTGAGGGTCAGCGTGAGAGCTCTGTTCCAACTTGGAAGCCCCAGGCTGTGAGAGGCTCCTCCTAAAACAACCTTCCATAGTTGTTAGGATCTAGGAAAGGATTGATGAATACAATAATGGTACATTGATTCCCAAAGGCTTCTATGTAGGAGTGAAGAGTTGACCACAATTTCATTAGCCAGACAAGTCGTACAACTTCTTGACCTAATGTCAAGAAGGTAGGGAAATGTGGCTTTACCATGGAGGAGGAAAACTCAAATAGTGAACAGCCTGAATGACTCAGTCACTGAGAGTCTCCAGGATTGTAAGAGTTAAGATTTATAATTAGAGTAAATCAAATTCAAATTATATTTCTCAGTGTTCTATGTTTTAAAAACTGATAGCGGTTTTTTTTTGTAAACAATTGTGCTAATGAGAATTATAAAGAATATATTTTCTCAATTTGAAGCGAAATTCTGTTAAAGAACACTCCACAATTAGATTTATTGTTTTGGTCAAGTGAATTTGTTTTTTTTGTTTTTTGGGTTTTTTTGTGTGAATTTGTATTTTAATTGTACGTCCATTCAGTAAACATCTGTTAAATGTCTATAAGGCATTATTTAAATGTCTATAAGGCATTATTTTGGTTCCTATGAGGATTTTAAAAAGCAAACAAGGAGTTTTTAATCTCCATTAAAAATAGCTTCTGGGGGGCCAGGGAGATGGCTCAGTGGAATTTGTGCTTCCCTGGCAAGCGCAAGGGTCTGAGTTCAATCCCCGGTTCTGCAAAAAAAAGTAAAAACTAGCTTCAATTTGAGTTCTCTTTCTCTTCCTCTTAAAGGTAACATTAATACAATTTTTTAGTACAGTAAAACTCTTATTGTATGTATATATTTTTTTATGTTTCTATCCCCAAACCACTTTGTTTTCGGTCTTAAGGATTATTTTTTGAAAAGATACACAAAATTACTTGAAGTAGCTTACACAGGAAGAATTTTTTTTGAGAGGAATGTTTGTTAGAAGAGTAATACAGCTTTCAGTGGGAGTCCAAGGGCAAGAAGGACAGCTGGGCCTCAGCAGCAAGTGGCATCAATGACAAAGTTAGGAGCCGGGTAGGGCTGCTTTCTTTAGGTCTGTGTGATTTCTTTCTTGTCTCTGCTCATATACTATATTGTTCTTTTTCTCTGTTGACTAATTTTCCTTTGTTTTGTTGTTAAATGGGTGTTTTATTTTAAGAGTTGATACATTTGAAACTAGAGTTTTCAGCAATTCCAGCAGGTACAAGACTTTTCTCAGTGCCACTTTCAGAGTTTAGAAATAATGGAGTTAGCCCCAGAGCACAAGTTAGGGTAATGGGCAAGCTTATAATAGAGAAGGAGGTCATTCTTATAGTTTAAAATCAGAGAAACCAGAGATGCCATCATAAGTTCTACAGAATTAACATCAGCTTACAAATTCTAGTGGGATAGACTAGTTACAATAACTAGGAAAAGAAGAGAGAAGTAGAATTTATTTGGAGCTATTGTATACTAACCCCAAACACTGGCAAATAGCATCTTTGTTGTAATTCTTTCAGTCATCTCTTCCTCTCCCAGGCACTTATGACTGAGTTGTCCAGTTCTTAAGTCACCTGCTTCCATCCCGATAGAGGACTCCTCGGCTTTCCTATGATGAGTAATGCAGGAAGAAGGGAGCACTTAGTATGCCAGCTTGCTCTGCTCTTTTTTGCAATCTGCACTGAGTCTCAAAGGCACTTTTTATTTGGACATTCTTCATTTTAACATGTAACTCTTATCAATGTAATTTATTTGTAGTCTCAATAAATTTCTATTTATTTATTTATTTATTTTTGTATTTTAGGGAAGGGTCCACAGGGTGTTCAGGGTCTCAC
>NDGM011075422.1:0-14880 GCA_002564305.1 Octomys mimax
TGTCTGTCTGTCTATCTATCTATCTATCTATCTATCTATCTATCTATCTATCTATCTATCTTTATGGCTCAGATTTAAGGTTGAAATAAGTTTTGTGCAACAGTGTGTAGTATATGAGCACTTATTCTAGATTCAGATGTTGGTTTTGAATCCACGAGTCCAGGCATATTTTTCAAATGCAAGGTAGTTGTGGATCAGGGGATTTGGGTCAGTGAGAGATTGAGCTACCTCACACAATATTGGTTGAACTTGAAAGTTATTTTTGTATTAAAATAAGAACCTATATAAGATTTCACAGGTCTGTAAGATGAGCAATTTGCACCCTTAGAATTTCACAAGTGTGAGGCAAGTGGGTAAATTATATTTTATTTTGACTCACTTTCCTAGTGACTTAAATAGAATTTTATATCAGTGATGACAAGCCCTTGAATCAATGTGTACATGTATCCATGTGTGTATGTGTGTGTGTGTGGTGGGGGTTGGATATATGCATATGTGTACTTCCAAGTGTATAAATTTATATTTTGGATTATTACAAAATTCCTAAGACTTTCAGATTAGGATGCCAAAGACAAAGAAAAGGTGCTCCATAATCATAAAATTAGTAAGCCTCAACCAAAAAGGAAGGGAATGGTATTGTTTATATCTTTTTATTAATGAGTAATGCCATGTGAGTTAGTACTTGATGTTTAGTTTGAGAGATAAACACTAGATTTAAGTAGGTACCCATCCCCTCCAAAGTTTGGTAAAATTTATAGCCAATTTTATTTGTCTAACTTATTAAAAGACAATTGCATAGACTTTCTCCCAGCTGCAAGTAATATCCTACCAGTGCAGGCGCTCAAGTATTTGTCATCTCTGCTACATCTGAATGAGAGAGAACAAGCATTTTGGGTTTGCCTTTTCTCATAAGGAATACTGGGCTTGGTCACTTACCATTGTGGGGACTGAAATTAGCCTGACATGGGCTGATGTGGCTCTGCAGACCGAGAAACTAGTGCACAGAAATTGTAAGTGCGAAGGAATCAAACTGAAAATTCTTTCAAGGCTTTTATTTATGTGAAATTTACTTTTAGTGTCTTCCACCATTTCATAATATCCACTCTGATTAGAAAATGCCACCCTTTTGTTCTTGTATCACTTGTTATCGGTCCAAGATTTTGTTTTACTGTTACTCTGCTCTGTTGGGGGATGTTGCAGTAACTCTTTGTAGCCATGTATGTTTTAGAAGCTAATGCAGAAAATACTGCATACAATAAGTAGACTAGTTTTTACATTAATTTATATCTTACAGCTTTTTAACATTTTTTCTTTGGAGTTTATGATGACAACTTTATTATAAATACACTATTTGATAATTATCACTTCAAGTAAACCCAGAAATTTCAGGAAGAGTTAAGTACAATAAAGGACAGAGGTAAGAAGTCTCTGGATAGTTTACCTTTATTTTTGAGCAATACTTCAGTGAAGAGAAAGCTAATTTTGATGCAAAATAGTCTTTTGCTTTCAGCTTACAATCTGGTCAGAGGGCTTTTAGAGAATATGTATGTGAAATACCAAAAATCGAACACTCACTTTTTAAAAATTTTCTTTGAATATAATTGACATATTTTGACAATCAATAATTTCTCAAAGAAAAGTTATTATTTTCCTGAATAATATACATATCTGGGCTCAGAGGAAGAAAACTCGTTGTTTTCCAACTTGAGTTGGAAATCATGCCTGATTGGGATTCTGTATTGGTAGAAAGCAGTGAAACTGGCTCTATGATTCTCAAATGAGAAATATCAATTACAAACAGTTGTACTGTGACATCTCGTGAGTTGCATCAATTCTAAAAGCCCATGTTATGAAAGTCCACCAGGAGGCTCCAGCAAGTCAGGATCACATCTGGTCATAAATTTATGTTTGAATTTAAAAAAAATAGTTTTTTGCCTTTAACTTTAAAAAGTAAAAGTGTGAAGTGTTTTTCTACTCTGTAGCCCCATTGTCCAGAAAAGCAATAAGTACTCCAGTAGAGCTTCTGTTGGGAGGCAGAAGTTGGCAGGGTTATTAGTTCCAATAAGAAATTCTGCCAGTTTCAGCCATTGCTTGGCTATTTAAGGAAATAATTCAACATTCTGTGCTAAAATACTAAGCAACATTCTCATTTATACCAGTTTGAAAAGTCACTCCTTTGAATTCAGTGAAACCTAGGCCCTACAATCACTGGAGGAGGCATCTTTAGTTAGTTATCTTCTCTTACAAAGAGATTGGAGTGGTAAATATTAGGTTAATCTAAGAATAATAAAGTGGTAACTAATTTTGACTATTTTTTCTTTGGAACAAAGTAGTGCTTATAATATCTTCAGAGTTGCAGCTCTGGTATCTATTGTATATTTGGTACAAGATAACATAAAGTCAATACCCAGTTTCCTGTAAAATACAGATTAGTATAAGTGTCCATGCTCTCACGTAAGTATTTAATTAATATTTAAGCATTGACTATGTATAAGCCTACACATAAGTGTAGAATGTATTAGTGGAAAAAAACAGAAATCCGTGCACCTGTAGAGAATATAGGTATAATAGATAGAAAATCAGTAATAACTTAGAAAACATGTAATTTCAGTAGAGGGTTTGTTTCAAGATGATTGGTATTACAGGACAAATGTAAGACAAAGGCAAATAGATAAAGAGGGAAGGAATATTGTGGTGGCCGAGGTGTAGGTCCAATTTTTAAATAGTAGAGAAAGACATATAGAGAAACTACATCAAAGGAGAATCTGAGGAAGTAAGGGGCATACATTCTGATATTTGGGAAAAGAATATTCTACAGTCATTGGAAGAAGCCTCTAGATAATTCTTAGCTTTCATGTAGATGTTATAATTATATTCCTTTAAATTCATGCGTTTATGTACTAGCAAGACAGGAACTTGGCAAAAGCGGAAGGAATCCACGAAAGGAAGTAAAAATACTAACATCTGGAATCGAGGAACTGTATAGGACCACAAATAAGGAAGGTCAGAATTTTTTCAGTGTTCAGATATTGTAATGACATTTATGTGAGGATTAGTAGAGAAGGAGAAAAATGGTAAGTTTAAGAGCAGATTGAGCTACTTCCTTCAACAAGTGCTCTTTCAGTTATAGCAGTGAAGTATACGACATATATGAATCTTTGTGGCTTATTACAAATTTAATTGTATTCCAAATAGGTATTGCCATGGATTTGTTTCATTTTGTGATATCTACAGTCTCTTTCCCTTCCATCATTATTAAATTATATAATCGCTTGTGGAAGAAAAAATGTAGTCCAGGTTAAGAAAAACCCTGGAAATCTAAGCTGTTTTGTATAATTAAGAGGAAAGGGTTGTCTATTTGCTACACCGTAACTTTTAAAAATGAAGTCTACAACTCATTTATGAGCTCTGCAAATATTGATATACTCATTTTATTAAATATGGACATATTCAATTCGTGATCAAAAACTGAATTTTGAAACAAAACAGGAATGTGATCAAGAAAATAATTTTCTCAAGAATAAAGTTTTGGTGTCTGGCCAGATAGCTCAGCGGATGAAAGCCCCTGCTTAGGCAGAGCACAGCGGCCGGGCTTTGATCCCTGGCATGCTGTGCCAGCCCCGCCCGCTGAGTGGGAGATTGAGACTGGGCGTGGTGGCACAGGCCTGAAAACAGAAATATCACTACAAGTCCGATCTACTTAATGAGAGCCTGTATACCCTGTCCTAAATACATACAAATAAATAAATAAATAAAATTTTGAAAAATGTTGGTCTTCATTAATTTCAACATAAAAGTCTTTATAGGAGTTTAGATCGAAATAAGATCGGAAATACCAGACAGCATGAAATCTATAAAGTAACTTTCCCTCAATATTTCATTCATTGCTTAAATTAACATAATGCTTCACATGCTACCTTCCTTAATTATACACTTTTGAAGAAGAATTTACTCTCCTGTGTTCCATGTCTCAAGCTGGAAACTGTCAGAAGAGACCAAGAGTTTCTTGACCATAAAATTATGTTCAGATTCAATGAACCAGATTCCACTTGGCTTATACCCTTTGAAATAAACATATGAAATTAACAAAGAGTTCATTAACATGACTCTCAGTTTTATAGGCACTTATGATGTGCAAGCTCTATATTAGTAATTAAAGGTTAGCAGCTGGGCAAGGTGGCACACACCTATAATCCTAGCACTTGGGAAGCCGAGGCAGGAAATAGCCACCAGCAAGCCTGCCTAGGACAATGCCCCTCCACCACCCACTGTGAGAACAGCATGAAGACAAGCATGGAATGTTAATCCATGCTGCTCTCTGCCACTGTCCTTTCTCATCTTGTGACTAGATCAGTAGTCTATGTCTTAACTAGAGTGTTTTGAATTATGTCAAAATTTCATAAGCCAGGTATTTTCTGTATCTACCTATTATTCCAAGACAAACGTGTTATGGTGATAAATCCAAAATAAAATAAATCCTCTAAAATAAAGGACACTCTAATAAATTCAAATTGGTATATACCCTGAGAAGTCCTCAGTTAAAATATTTGCAACTCTACTTTTATACTTTTCTCACATTGTGCTACCTATCTAGCATCTATAAAAGTAATTGCATGGATGTATGAGTTAAGATATAGATTTGTCCTTGAAAGGACTAAGCTGACATGGCTAGAAATCAGAATGTTTTTCTTCTCCTATAAAATGTACTATCATGATAACAGAATTGGAGGAAGGGCAATTCTGAACGGTCCTACTTAATGGCATACAGAGAGCCATGCTACTCCCAAAAGAGCCAACAAACAAGGAAGACACCATGAGACCACTCAACTACATGAAGCTGTGAGGCTCTGAATGTAATTGCTTTGTTCCTTTGCCTGTTTTTTCTGGAGGAAGACTTTTTAGTTTTCATTAATGTTCACTGGGGGTTCTAATTCTTAAATATTCAAAAACAAGTTCTGAAATTATGTGAAAGCCCTGTGTCTTGACATTCCATCACAGAAGTGCTCTATATTTTAAAAACGTAACACAAACAAAAATATATGTTCATCATTAGGCAGGCGTAAGATGTACCTGTAACAAAGACGTTTGAAAATAGCCACAAAAACATAGAACCCTAAATATTGAGTGATTGAATCACTCCTGGTGTTTAGTTGGATTTCTGTAGCTGTGATACCAGTCACAGTTGAAAATTTCTTGACAGTCATCTATATTTACTTCCAAGATATTATAAGTTAGTAACAGATAAGTTTAATGCTACTGTTTTTTGCTTAGGAAAGATTTGGTTTAAATTTGCTGTGTCCTTATTCTGATTTCACTTTGCATCATCAAAGTGGGAAGGATATCAGACAATAAGTGACAAAATATGTAAGATATAGCATCAGTACACATAAGGCAGAGCTCGTATTTTATTTTAATGATTGTGTGACTTTGGGCGTGTACTTTATTAAGCCCCCAATTTTTTCAAATAAAATTAATTTCATAAAAATAGAATATTTTGTATGAATAGAATATTTTTCATAAAATATTTTTGCATGAAAATTGGAAACATTAATTTGTGTGCTGCATCCCTTTTATACTCATTACTGCGAAGCATCTTTCAATGCTCATGTTCTACAGGAATGCTTTTTAGCAGGACGTATTGTGCTACATTCTGGCACCTGTCTTATGATGGCAAAAGGACAACCATTTGAGAATCTAGTTATGAGCTACCCTCAGTCACCTGCCTTGTGGAAGGAATCAGTTCCATTTCATAAATGAGAAGGAGGAACTAGCAAGTGGAGAATTGAGTTTTACATGTGGGGGATGTAACTCCAAATCCAGGCTGCACTTATTTAAGTAATATACATTCAGATTACAAAGATGAATAGGCAAGCTGCTTTTCCTTTAGTTGATAAGATATACTGGCAGAATTTTAGAAGAGATTTAAAACCAAACAATTTCATTGAAAGCACATTTTTAAAGGATAAATGCACAGACTGATTATTATAGCATTAAATTTATTTCTTGGCCCTCAGGCTTCCATGAACTAAGGTAGGGCAGCCTCCTATTTTAACTCATATAAAGAAAATAACTACAGATTTATAGGAAACAATAGCAGTTTTGAACTGATGGTTTTTATCCCTGCAATTTCCATCTTTATTTCTCGTTCAAGTACATTTTATTCCTCTGTGATACTTCCAACATTTTGGATTTCTCCTTCAAATTATCCTTGGATGAAAGGCAAAATGGAGTCATATATGGAAGGCATGTCCATAAAAATTGATCTCAGGCTAATAATGAGCATGGGCGCAAACTAGCACTCATTTGTGAAAGAAGCAAAATCAGCTCATGGATGTAGGAAAAATGTATATCAACTGACAGGTAAAGCCAAAATCCTGTGCTCAGGAGCATGCAATGGACCTTCTATATGACTGAGATGTAAGGGGCGGGAGCCCTTGTGAGTCACCTAGTTGCACTTAAATATGTGAATGACATTTCAGATGGGGAAGAATATATTCAGGAGTGTTACCATTTTTATGAAAAACACAGAATTTGGAGCAGGTTAAGCTGAACCTGAGTAGAGAAATAGCTATAGGCTTATACAAAAATCTATGCCATACAAATACTGTATTGTTAAATATATATATATATATATATATATATATATATATATATTTGTCTTTTTGAGGCAGTTTCTTTGGAGTTCAGCCTTGAGCCCACTTTGTAGCCTAGGCTGTCCTCAAACTCACAACAATCCTCCTGCCTCAGCCTCCCAAGTTTTGGGATTACAGACATGTGCCACCATCCCTGGCTGTTATATGTCCTATCTTAAGGAGAATAAAGTTTCTCTGAAGATTGAATTATATTCAAGTAAACTAGTATAAAATAGAGTTTAGCTTTAGTACAGCTTCAATATCATAGGGATTACTTATTCATTTATTTATTTTTATTTACATTGGCTTGAGTTAGGTTTGGATTTTACTTTTTATTGATACAGTAGTAAGAACATGTAATACTTTTAATGAAACCCATAAAAGATAAAAAGGTAAAAATTGCTTTTTACATTTAAAAATAAATGCAAAAATATGTTTTAGTTTTGTATAATAATGTCTCTTAAATAAACAAATGAATGTAAAAACATATTTCACAAAAGTAGTTCTATCATCCAATACTAATTCTAATAATTTAAGAAACATAGACCCTAACTCATTTCACAATGATTAATAATGTCTTACTTTTAATAAAGAGAATAAAATGTGTATTGTGTCCTTATAACCTAAATAAATTTCTTTTTATTCGTAAAATAGCCTACTACATTAAAAAGCAAACTAAATTGAAGTCAAATTTACTCAAATGTGGGAAATTATACAGATTATTTGACCACAACTGATTTAAGAAAAATATTTGCAACTAAACATGAAAAATAGTCACTTGGTTTTAAGGAAGACTATCCTGTTCAAATTTGAGTGACTATTTAATAATTGCCCAATGCAAGTACTTTGGTAGAACAAGAAGAATTATAAATGTTTAGAGTTTATCCACCAATTTTACAGTTGGATTCATCAAGTGTTTTAAATAGTGGTGCACTATCTGCCCATGCTCAGTGTATTCGCTAAAGTTTTGATTACACCAAGAACTCAGATGTCTATGGAGGCCTCCTGAGTGTCCTCCATGAACACTATCACTGTGACATGAGCTAAGGGTGATTCTTAATCTTAAACAAAGATTAGATTAAGCATAAAGCCAAACACTTCAAGTCATGTTGTTGAATACATTTGTTTTCTGCAGAGCTGACTCCACTATCCTTACATGGATAAAAAACATAATTATATTTTCAACTTCCAAAATCATATATAAACTGCAAGTTTTATTTAGTGAAAACCTAGTTCAGTTCATTAAACATGGTTGTATTAATTTTCCTAGAAAGATTCACAACAGCCCACAGAAGTGCTCATTATCAAAGCGTTTAAACATGTAGATAAAACTGATAACAAATTATTGTTATACTGATTCTAAATATGATCTAAGTCAGAGAGGGAAAACAATGCCATTTACTGAAATTGTTAGTTTTGATGTTAGGAAGTAATATTCCAGATACATATAAAGCATATGAAGTAATTCGTTTTATAGCCTTGTTGTAACCTTGTAACTAGATTGTATCTGTTATACATGAGAAAGTAGAGCATGCAGGTGAATGTAAATTTTCTCATAAACATATTAGTTCATTGACACCATTTGAATACTAATATATTGTTTAGGATGTCCAGTGGAGGGAAGTTCTTATACCTTGTTTATTCATTTAATCTTTAAAATGCTGACTGTCATAATTATTTTTATGTTTCTGTTTTTCTGAATTCCTTCAAAAGGAATGGTCTTACACATACTAAATCTTTCATTTTTTAAACTTAAAAGAGTGCTTTAGTACGTGGTAAAATATATTAGAAAGAAAAGAGCTTGTAGCAATAATCAAAATCACGTCTCTTAAAAATGTTTTAGGTATAACATATTTGAGTTCATATTAATATAATTTATCACTGCTATGTGTTGCATATTTAGAAAAATTTGAACAGATTTTTCTGATGCTTCAAGGAAATATCTAGAAAAATAAATTATGGCTAAAGCATGCATTGATACTCTGATATTAATTGTAAAAAGCAAAATTTATCATACAATATGAACTTTTATTTCTAATTTCCAGTTGTTCACTCAAATAAAAATAATAATGGTTTTGGCCCAGTAATCCTTAATACACCCGATTCAGTGTTTTTCAGCCATATTTTGATAATAACAATTATAAACCAAGCTATTAATATGGATAAAAACTATTAATTAAATTTTGGAAGAGAATTACGTATTTGGGGCCAGTAAATACAGATTAGAAAAGTTTAGAGAATTGATAATTATAAAATATAATATTAATATAATGTCTCGTTGCAGGAAAGCCTGGCTTAAACGATGCTGGTGTAATCCTTGTTACTCACCCACGAGATTGGATCACTTAGTGCGATCCCTTGCTCCCTCACGAATTGCCTAATGACTAATCAGTCACACGCCAAAACACTTCCCTTTTCTACGCATGTGTCAGGGAACTAACTCAGGAGGAGAACGTAAGATTGAAAAGAGAAACCAGACACAACGCTTTTAAAGAGCCATGAAGGTAGCGATCTATGAAAGTTGCCGTCAGACCCACACGTCTGTGGGAGACGGGCGAGACCAGCCCCGACTCGCTCCGCGCCAGTCTCCAGCCTATTGTTCGCGCCAGACCAGGGTGACAAAGCGCGGACGCTTTAGCTGCGCGCCTGGCAGAGCTTAGTGCGAGAAAAAGCACTCTTTAAAATTATGCAGTCCACATGCTTTGGACCCAAATGTGACAACTAACTCTCCAGCAACAAACTGTAATATCCCCATTCCGGACAACTTCATAGATAGATAGATGCCCGCTCCTGAAATTGCCCGGGACAGCCTGGACTGTTGCAACAAGCACTAACCTGTTTCATCCCAGCATTTCAGTGAGTACTTTCCTGAAAATTCCTTTTCAAGTACATACTTTAATTTCTCCACCAATACATTGCTCTGGGCGAATTCTGCTACCCTTTTCATCGCAGTTATTTCGCTAACGTACCCTCCCCCAAGGCTCGCAGAGGGGCCCTCACAAGTTGAGGGGATACTCCTCTCAGGTAAAGACAGAAAAAACTCAGAGTGAATGCCGATAGCGCTGCATTTTACAACTCTGCGTGTGGTTTTGTTTTCCTTGAGAGCTCACCGCAGGATCCAAATACAACTGAGACAGATCAGGTTTCTCAACATAGATAAACACTCCTGGAAGCCACAAGCAATAAAAATTCCCTGAGCTCAATAGTTACAGATGGCAATGTAAATAGATGTGAAAGGTGAGTAACAGACAAATACAACAGGTCCAAACTGCTTACTTTGCTTTAACTCTCCATTTGAGGGTGCCGGTGAGACTCCGAGACCCCCAAAGCAGTTAGGCTTTCACCACTTAGGCAGAGCCCTGGTAATTTGGAAAGTTTAAAGACCCCATCTGGGGGAGAAGTGTTTTCCAGCTGACTGGGTTGAGGCTCAGCTTATAGGAGCACTTAAGGTATGTTCCGAGACATGCGTTTTAAGTACGTAGATTTTTATTACTTGGTAAACTAGTTTCTAGACTATCCCTGTACATAGTAATATTCAGCAGTGATAGATTTTTGTGTGCACTTCAAGGTAATATCCCGTAGCTTCTTAGCCTGTGAAATAAGCGTGGTTGTTAGAACAGCATTTCAGTGCTACTTACTAAATTCTTGGTAGGAATGTTGTCAGACGAAGTGAGGATTCTGCTCACAATAAATGCATTTATTTCAAGGGAAGCACTTACCCAGCACAGCTCGTGAGGAACTTCTTGGTGAAACAGGCTCGGGCTAGAATTTGATTTTCTGTGATTCTGCAGAAGAGACTTATACCCAGGGAAGGTGGGGACGAGGGAAGACTTGCGATGGGACCTGCGCGTGAGGGAGCTGCAGTAAGCGGAGCCCGCTGTCCCAAGGCAGGAGGTGACACTCTCTGCTGGAGAGAGGAGTTGTTTTGAGTGGATTGGAAGTGTTGTCAGATTGTAAGTAATCAACGGAGAAGGGAAACATCAGAGCTTCCTGTTACATCACTCTGACCCCGCCTGCAGTTAGTGTTAGGTTACTTTCTTTCTCAAATAGAATACCCCAAGAGGAGCAGAGCTCCTTTCTTAGGCTGAGAGCAACCGAGCATGAAGCAGCCTGAACAGACGGAGCTCCTGCGCTGTAGGAACACATCGTTAGCAGCCAGAGCTGGCTGGCTTGCATCTTGACTGAGCCCTGTTAGAACTTGCCAAGACAAGCTGTCTGTGCCTTGATGGAAATCTGAATATCAAAGAATCGAAGGTGGTGTGTGTGTGTGTGTGTGTGTGTGTGTGTATGCGTGCGTGTGGGTTTGTGTGTGTGTGTTGAATTAGTGATTTCAAGCATCTAGGGAAAAAATCATCTACCATCCTTTTTCATAAATGAGCATGTAGAAAGATTGCGTTCATCAGAACTAATTCTGTGATCTGACTCAGTGATCTGGAGCTCTGACAAGCAGATTTTATTCTTTGTTCCATAATTAGATCAAGAGACCTTATCCTGCATTTTTTAAAAATCATTTTTATTCTCCTTATGACATAATTGTATGTATATTTTCTAACAAGTTTTCATCTTTTTGAGTCAATCATTCATTTGTGAGAGTAAACTCTAGTAAATCATAAAATTCATGCTTTACGCTTGTGTCATAAAACTCTGGCCAAGGCTTTCTCCTCTACGACACATCCAGGGCTGTTCCCAATAGAAAAGCTGATAGAGCAGTAATACTTATATTTAAATTATTGAGTAGGTATGTAGGCTTGGGAGTATAGTCCATCAAGCTTCTTGGATAATTTATATCAATGCCATCTTTGTAATTTAGTTAGAAGTGAAAGGAAAATTACAGTTCTAGAATCAGATCATTGGGAGTTGACATTTTATAAATAACAAGAAATAAATGGCATGAGGATTCCCAGGGAGCTCAACTGACTGTCATATTAAAGGTCAGTGAAAAGTAGATGAGGAAAATGTCTCAAATGCACACTTCAACATGGCAACAAGTGTCTGGGAAACTATGGCTGAACTCAGAATATTTTAACAACCACTGAAGTGATTCTGAGCAAGTACAGCAGTATGCATAACATATTAATTCAGTGCTACATGGGATATAGGTAGGAGGTCTGATTAGTTAGGGTGAAAGACTCATCACCATTAATCTCCCTCAGATGCTCTTCCTCAATCCAAACACAATCCTTTATTCCTGCCCCTTTCTGAAGGAGAGCCGGGGGCCTTCTCAAGAATCCTTAGATGCCCACTCATGGACATTGCTTGAATGTCATGAGTCATCTCAAAATATTTATGTTTCATGCTCATTTTAACTTTGCGACAGAGCTGTACATTGCAGGGTGTCAGCTCTGGTGAGTAACAAAGACGCCCCACTGTGCGCTTAAGGCCTGCCTTCCCGCAGGTGGCACTGGGCAGCAGAGCTCACCACACCTGTGACAGCATCTAGTAGGACACAGAAGAAGGCAGGCTTCCAGCACTGCTTTGGGAAGTGGCAAGGAGGATGGGGGCATGCGTGTCTGGAGCAAGCAGGAGGAGTACGTCGAGGGGGATTAGTGACGACTTTTTTTTTAACTGTATTTTAAAAATGTAACCACACAATAAAGTGTTCAATCATTCCTTGCATCTGTGAATTGTAATCTCTACTCAGAGCATACTGAAGACATTTGCACTAATTTGAAAAGTAGTGATTAAGTGTGTCCTGTGGTAGTCTAGTTGTGTTTGAGGGAACAATAGTCTGTGTTGTGTGCTGTGCTGTTTAGTAACTGAAGCATAGCTGATTACCTCAGGAGGAGTCAAGGGCCGAGGGCTCTGCAGTTAGCAACTGGTGCTACTGACGAGGTGTGGATGTGATCCGGCGGAGCACTGTCAATGAGGCTCTTATTAGAAGTGAGCATGGTACATAGCTGCCGAGTGCTGTGTAGGGTGAGCCATTGCCTTTATCCACTCTAGAATTCTACATGGGACTTACACCTCTTTTGAGCGGGCCGGAGCATACGGGACCCAGTCAGGAGCACAACTTACAATGTGAAACTGAACAGGAGGATGCTGAGTCTGTGTCTCTGGATTCCTCTTTATATTAAGTCAATTCAGACCAAACTTGTGGTTTAATAAATTTAATTTTCTATCCACTAAACTGACCACCTTGTTTGAACTGGCGTGGAAATTGCCTTGGAACACAGTCCTGCTGCAAAAGAAAAAAAGAATGCAAAGCACGTCAAAACAACAAAACGCTTTTATTTGAAGCATGCATGCTATGGGTACCTAGCAAATGCTGTTAGCACTTTTTAAGGTTCTTTCTCAGGGTAAGTGAAAAAACAAATTGCATTAGGTGGAAGAATGTGTGTCCAGTGGCTGAGTGAATGGGAATGATAATGCTATTGTCTCCTACTAATTCTAAAGGGCTGACTTTCCCTGAATTGTGCCCATAGCTTAAGGGAAATAATAGCATTGCCTTAAAATATTTACTATAAATAAAATTTTTAAAAGTGCAGAAAATGACATATGAAATGAAAGTCAATGTAAATGGTCCATACGTGGATGAACACAGCTATTGTTTTACTCTCTGTGGAGTATTTCTTTTAATATTTCATAGTGCAGGGTTTTTCTTTCAATAGAATCAAATAATACAGGGAGGAATTCACCAAAAGTTTGCTTTTTTTGAAATTGATTCTTGATAAATTTGCAATGATTTGGGGATTATTCAATATTGATGACCCTTTGAAGGGTAACTCTTGGTTGAATAAAGAGCCAGTGCTGGTAAATGACGTATGTGGTGGGTTCATTAAAATTTTATTTTTAAATACAACAAAGTAGTAAGTGCTCACTTTAAATGAGGGTACAAAGTGAACTTTTAAAAAGTTGACATGTGTTGGTGAGGTAATTGTGTTTCTCTGTTTACTAGGGTAGTACAATTTATATTTCCATCCTATAGTTTTCTAGTTTGTAAAATATCAGTTATGGTCATGATGCCATACATGCCTACACTGATAGTACATGAATATTAAAAGTGAATAAATTAGATTAGAAACTGAACCTTTCCCCAGAGAGTTTAAAATAACTCTTCCAATTTCTAGGATAGTTTTTGCTCACATTGATAAACATGGTTTTTATTTTCTGGAGATGTATTCATTCTGAAATTATTCCTTTTTGTGTGAAATATCAACCTTGATTGTGAAAATAAAGGGTTTAGTTAAGTCTGAATTTAGTATCTTAGCCTAAATGGCATTTGACTAAATGAACAAGTCTTACATTTTTACACAATCCTTTAGTTCTAAAGATGCCAAGAAATATTCAAGTTTTCTAATACTAATAAATTCTTTTAAAATCATTATCATAATACTTAAATCAGTTGTTAAAGTTTCAGCAAGTTGAACATTTCTCAATTTTCTTCAAAAACTTGTGCCTACTATTTATCAGAGTTATGTAAGTTGCAAATTTTAAATATAAAATAATGCAGAAATGCATACATGGAAATATATTAAAAAGTAAAACAATGTATTTGTCTCAGAACTCTTGTGACTTAGGAGAAATTGTCAGACCTTTCTTCACTTAGTTTCAAGGAGTCAGGGTCTATAGTCTCATCCTGCCATCTAGTGTTAAATATTCTCAAGTTAACGAAAGCTCCTTTCCACAAGGAACAAAAGCAAAATTCTCTTTTTTTTTTCTTAAAAAAAAATCCCAACAACAAGTAAAATACCTAGATATCTGATAGCTAGAGTTATAGTAGGGAGGTATTTATGCTAGATTACACAGTTAAAGCACCAGTTTTTGTATAATGAATGAACATTTGTTTCTTAAAATATTAAGTGTAAAGGCAGACAAGGATTAAATACTAAACCATGATGTAGATTAGAATATAAATTCAAGTGGTATGCCTTATTTGTTTATTTTATTTTTCCATAATTTTATTGATAAACAAATAGCAATGAGGCAGTTTTAAATCAAATTGGTACGACAGTTTCAATAATTAACATATTGCATACATTCCTCAAAGTGGTAAATTGCTGTACAAGATGCAGACATGATATCCTATCTACAAACACCATTAGAACAAATCACTCTATTGATTAAGACAATGTAACTATATATCTATCCTAACCACTTTGAATATACAGATACGAAATGGACATTCATCTGTATCCCCTTTTTTGTTATGTTCCATTATTTGAATATTAGAAGTGTGTTAACTCACCAAAATAATTTAAAAGAGTTCAGTAGTCCATAATAGTATTGGGTCTTCCGCTTCACTGGCAAT
>NDGM011075430.1:0-14436 GCA_002564305.1 Octomys mimax
ACAAAAATTAGAGTCATTTCATTCCTAACATTTTTAAAGTTTCTAGTCAAATAGCATTTTTTTAACTCAAAGAGAGAATAAAAATGTCAGAATTTTGAAATGTCTGCCTCTTACTTTTTGCCTTGACTACAAACTTTATCATGGGCACATCACCTTCATTTATCTTGAAAGTAAATTAAATTATGATTCAATATTGCAGGCTTATTTCCACCACAAGTAATCATTAAAGTGCTCACAATCTGCATAAGTCTATCGGATGGAACTAGAAATTCCTTATAATTGTAACTAAGCTTAAACTCCAATTTAAATTTAAGATACTTTCAAAAAAATATGGAAAGATAAATTTATCAATATTGAGTCTGTTACTACATGTTTTGCTTATGCTGTGACTAGACCCATAAAATATCCTTTAAATTTAAAATCCCATGGCCAGGCTGAGGAGATCATTCAGTGGTTTAAGTGTCTGCCTGGCAAGTGCAAGGACTCAAGATCCATCTCTGGTATCACATACCTTGCCTGCCCAGGAACCCATGCTGTGCCATGCTGGGCCCAAAACTGGTGTCACATGCCTGTAATCCCAGTGCTGGGGAGGCTGAGATAGGAGGATGACGAGTCTGAACTGCAAAGTGAGACCCTGTATCCAATAATAAATAAATAAATAGATGAATAAATGAATAAATATCTTATGGCCTTAACCATATATGAAAGACTTTCAATGTACCAAACTCTGCTCAACGGCTTATGTACAATAATCACTTTATAAATATCATGTTTTGCCTACATGACTTCTGTGTTATAAATATTTCGGATCTCAAAAATTTATTCATAAAAATAACTTGACATTTTCATTTATAATATTAGTGTTGGTCACAACTAATTTATATTAAGTTAAAGCCACACTATGTGTTATACTGGCGGGACCAACCCAGAGGACCTGGGGCAGAATGGAGGGCTCAGTGCTGCAGCACAGCCCTACCACAGCACGGGCAGGCAGTGTGGCCAGCTAGGGCTGGGCCATGGGGCTGCCTCTTTCATCTTCACAGTTGAGATTTGAGATTCCTTTCTCTTTTGTTCTTCTGTAAGAAGATGTCCTTTAATCTCCTATTCATCTCTTTTGTTGAATATTCTTCTTTCATAAAAACAAGCACTCAGGATTTTAACCACCTTTTTAAAATCTATTAGTAGTATTTCCCCACAATGTAAAGTGTGAATTTACTTTTCCTGGAGACTAAAAATACAAAGAATGATATTATGATATTATTTACAATCTTACTGAAAAATCTTTAGACATTCGCACAATATTTTTGGTACCTAGGTCCAATTTAGATATGTTTGAGTGATGCAACTTGTGACAGTCCTAAAGTGCAATTAGATATTTATGATTGCACTCAAAGGCCTTCGCTAAGTCAATTTGTTCAAAATTTTACAAGTCCCTGCTCACGCCTCCTGCTGGACAGAGCTGACTCATTTCTTCTGTGTCAAACAATTACACAAATCAATGAAAATTCATAAATTAGGAATGTATCCACCTGGGTGATTCCTGGCTGAAAAGAAAGAACTTTCTCTTATCTACTTCAATCACCAGAACCCAAACTAATCAGAGAATATGCAGCCCCAATGGAAAAAACTAATCTGACTTTCGAGAGTACAGCAGTGATTTACTGTGTGCTCTGGTAAAGGCAGAGTTTCAGACTAAGTGTCCATTCACATGACTCCTAGTAGAGAATGAGCAAAGTGCATTAGACGCCATCAGTTTCTTACTTAATTTCCTCCCAAAGTCCCTAAAAGTTGGAATCATAGAAACAATTGAAAGTGTTCTTCAAAACAAGAATAGCAAATTGACAATGGGTGTTATATTTGCTTTTGTTTATACTCTTCAAAATAAAATAAAACTTAAAAAAAAGAAAAGTGTTCTTGGCAAATTTTATTACAAAGATGTGTTAAGTAAGGCCCAGAGGAACCAGGCTCTGGTGACACTGTCACCCAGAAAGTGACAGCCAAAAATTTCAGCAGGTGACTTTTTCAAGTAGTAATGCCATTTTCAATCAGAGTAATGAGAAGAGTTAAGAGATTTAAGATAATGCCACTTGTTGCTAGCTTTTGTCAGCCTAAGATGGTACTGAAGTCTCACATGTAAAATATTTGTTTCTATCATTCTAGAAATCAAAATAAATAACAAGGATCTTTTTTAGTTACAAAAGACATTTATCAGTCATATTTTCTCAAGGGAAAAAAATCTGAGTGTTTGGAATTTTAGATGACATGTCCTCCTACTTTCTCTCACCTATGATGGTTTAATTTCTAAAGGACAGCATTCCACATAAAGAAGAAAAGGTCCACTAACTTTGCAATGGCACATTTCAGTGTAAGTCCTTAGTGGTGTAGTATGAGAGAGCACAATCTGAACTGAGGAATTCTCCACTATGTCTGCTCCCACTAATCTCTCCTCTGCCTCAACTCCACATGCGAGTGAGAGCAAAGAGAAAAGCAAGCAGGTGGGCTAAAGGGGAAGTACAGCTGAGCAGCTACATTTTTTATACTTTATGCCAATGCTTACCAGAAAACACAGCTACTCCAGCTCTGGGCTCAGCCTCTCTTCCCTACTGAAGTGCTCTTGACACCATGGTCCATGTTTCTGGTTTTGACTGGTTCTTTACCTTTCTGTCACCTCTGATGATAATACACTCCAGAAGAGTGTGGGTAAGAGTGTTTCAGAGAAAGTAGAAATATCCCAGAGGAAAATGGCTCAGGGAAGAGGAGACCAAAAGGTTAAGGAAGACTCCTTTGTGGAAACATTTGGGCTAGAACCTGAATGAGAAAAGTGCTAACAATTCAAAACTTGGAAGGAAGACTATTCTTATGGAGGGAACAGAAAGTGCAAACCTGAAATTGGAGTGAATTGAGAGACGCAATTATGTCTGGCATAACTAAACATAGTGACAAAAGAAAACATTTAGGCCAGAAAAGTTAGCAGCTCATTGTATGAGATCATGTTCAATTTATGTAACAATATGCACTTCTTACAGGAAATTTTCAAGTAGTGGTGTGACATGACCTCATTTATGTTTTGAAAAAAATCACTCTGTAGCATGGAGAATAGTCATTTGGAATCTTTATATTAATCTAAAAATGACATTGTGAAAGTTTCCTGGTCCATACTATTGAGCAATCCAAAAGAAGAAGGCTTCAGGCATGGTCTGGATGGTTATTTTATTTCACCTTACCCCTCTGAAACTCTTTTTTTTTGCCAGCTCTGCCCACCCTAAGGGCAGGACTGGCAGAGCATGTGGTGCCAGGGATGGAACCACAGTCCCCTGAGCCTGCCTAAGCTTGCCGAAGTAGTCTCTTTAGACCACTAAGCTATCTTGCCAGCCCCCTCTGCAATTCTGATGTTTCATCTACTATGTTAGCTTCATTCTCAACCTAGCTGTATAAAATATCCTGTGGATAATGTTCTACTTCATGCTGTCTCTTTTGCTTCCAGGAGAGACCAGGACAGTATCCTTTGAGCATTTGGGAAATGCACTAAATTTTGCATTAATTGAACCACATTGAACTAGTCCTTTAGCCAGATAAATGTCAAGAACTGGTTGGCTTGGCTCTAGCTTGACTGAGCTGATTACTGTTCCAATAGGATTTGGATTGTCCAGTCAGGTTAAGTCATTGGACTGCCCCTAGGGTCAATCCTACACAAATCACATAGCTACCAATGTGTAACGAGGGGACTGCAGGTTGTCAAGACAACTGCATCAACTAGGGGAGGAAGAGAGAAGAGCAGAATTAGATAGACTCTTTTGACCTGAGTCCCCATTAAGAGCAGAGAGTGGCTTGACCTGGCATGGTGGCAGCTAGGCAGAAAGTAGATGGACAATATGTTTAGAAGGCAGAGAAGCTGAGACTTAGAGCTAGATTAAGAATGGTGGAGTTTGTGTCAAATTTTAAGTAGGAAAAACAAGTTAGAAATCACTGCATCTTTTCCACCTCTACTCCTGTTCCTCTTCCAGACCAAATAAAGACCAAGAAAGCAGTGTGAATGGCAAACCCAGATCCAGCGCACTTAATGCCAGAGGACAAGTCCCTGTGCTTTTTGATGCAAGGCAGCAATGTCCAATCAAACATGAAAATATGAAATAGCTCTTGTTGCCATTTTTGAACTAAGGAAAAAATAAAATTGTATCATGCCCAGAATTTCTTAATCATGCAAACCTCAATTTAACTGTCTTACACAAAACTCAGGTTCTTTTTCTCATGACCTGGGTTTTTCTCTGAGACAGAAACCCTCCTATTTTCTTCCTCAGATTCTGCTCAATATATTACCATGGCAAGTTTGGTACCTCTGTGATTTAATTTCATTTCATATGCCAAACTCTTTCACAGAGCTAGAGATTTGGAGTAAAGGAAACTTGTTTCAGAAAATTCAACATGTGGTGCTTCACACATTCCATGTTATACAACTGACATAGCAATTTTAAGATGGTCACCTGGATAGGATAATCAAGACTTAACGTCAGTAATGCGTACCAAATCACCTACTAAATTAGGGGGAGTTAGGATCCCAGTTCTATTGCATTTTGTTCCAGCCTCAGTTCTTCCATCACCCCTGTCTTTCAGTGTGGAGGTGCCCACCATGGACCCAGATGGCTGACCCCATCTAAGATGCCCACAGAGATTGTGAGAAAATTCCAGGAAGTCAATAGAGAGGCTCTTTCCTAACATTAACATGTCCATGGCTTTCTTGGGAGAATTTTGGATTTCAAAGAAAATTTTTTGTGAAGAAAGGAGGGGACTTTTATAAAAAGAATAAATTTTTGTCCTGCATCATTACTACCTGTCAGTTCTGCTCCCCCTGACCTCCATAGGAGTCTCTACTTGAATGTGCACACCCCTGATAACTGTCCTGTGGCCAAGAATGAGAATTATGACCATACAGTAGCAGGAGGGGGAGACCACAGCAATAGTAATACATTCCCTAGCACTTTCATACACACTGATTCTTTCATTTGGTCTTTCAGCAAGCCTGTAAGATAGTGTACATTTTTATTCCTTATTTATGAGGAACCTGAATCTCAGACAGGTGAAGGGACAGATCCAATACTGTTTGTGCCAGAAAGAATACATTTTATTGAAATGTATGCAAATACATGCTACAGGATAAGGCTTTCACACAAACTGGGTAATTTTAATTTCCTTTTTCCATCCTAAAAATAGCCTAATATCTAAGATGGTTACTCCATGAGCAACATTTTAGGGAAAGATGAGCATGTCAGTTGCATTGTAATTATCATAAAGCCATCTAAAGATCCCCAGATTTCCCATTTGTAGACAGCATTAGAGGAGGCAGCACCTAGATGTGGATGGCTCTGAATACTAATGCGCTCATTGTCTTCCATGCCCCCATACATCCTGGACCTACCGCCCAGCATGGAGGTGCTGGGCATGTGTGATCTGCACTCCCCTGGTGTCTTTCAGGGACAGCCTTAAGGTCACGTTATTTTCTGCCAGGTTGGCACATGTTTCCCTCTCACCCTGCAGGGCCTCACGCTGTCACCTGTCAAGAGCCTCCTCCACATTTCAAAGCTGATGAAATTCACCCGGACCATTTGTGGCAAGCATTTGAAAGGAGCAAGATGCATGGAACAAACTGGAGTTCATTTGCACAAAAGGTATTTATTGAGCACCTACCATTTTCTGCACAAGATGCCAAAAGGTAGCTAAGGCTGTGGATAATGAGGCACTTCAATTTTAATATAGCAAAAGATGGTGTGTGTGCACAGATAGTTTTAAAAAATGGAAGTGTGATTTTCTCATGTGTTCTATTAGGATATCTTCAAAAGCAAGGACTGTTCCTGTTATGTTTTCCTTATCTTTCTCAGAATCTAGTCTAATAAAACCAGATAAATGCTATTCTCTGATTCAATACAACAAATCAATACGCTTCAATGAAAAGGGGATCAATTCGGATTTCTGCCTCTCTGATTTATTCCTTGCCCTCTCAAATAAAATAGTTAATTTTCTATCAAGAGTGACAAAAAAAGATGCTACTGTGTGGGAAAATTGAATAAAATTTAAAGTACCTCTTTAAATTAGTATTAGTACAAATAATAATTAGCACATGATAGTGCATCATTTCACTCCAAATGTACTCACATATAGTATTTGTTGAAAACCTAGACTAAAATCATTCTTTGTATGTGAAAAGTATTTATTTTGAATATAGGTGTTAAACTTCAGAAATTGCTTGACTGAAATTTTACCAAAGGATTTTGAAGAAAAGTAATCAACAAATTCTAAGTGATTACTTCTTCACTGAAATAGCTATTTTTTTCCTTATGGAATGGATCTCCTTGGATAAATTTTTTTCTCTTTTTCTCCATCTGATATTTTCACCAAAGAACCCAGTTTTCTAAAACATCCTTGTCTAATAAAAGAGACCTTGGCCACATGTTCTTAATTTACTTTACAGCCCTATAAAAGCTGAAGAGTAACCAAATCAAAAATATACAACATTCTAGAACATTCTTCAAAAAAGTTAGTGATGGAAAAAAATAAGTGAAAAAAGGCAGTGGACTGTTGCAAATTTAAACAGATAAAAAAGATGCCAACAATCACATGTGAAACTTGATTATATTCAGGATTTTAGAAAGGCTATAAAGTAACACTGTGGACACAACTAAGAAAGTTTAAGTTCACATTTGATGTTATGAAACTATTTTCTCAAGTAAAGGAAATGATGGTGTTAATTATATTAGGCTTACACATTTTTTCTTTCCAGATTCAAAAATCTTCAAAAGAAAACATTATAGAGATAGGAGCTCACAGAGGAAGAAGCCATCAAACTTCACCTGGGTGTGCACCAGAAACACCTGGACATGGCTGACCCCAGGACTAAATGTGTATGTATGCCACTGCAAACAGGACAAGTATTGGTGGCAAGTTTTGCCAATGCTTACCTTTAATCAGAGACTGTTACTGACCACTCTGCAACCAAGAATGCGCATTTCATAAATATCTATTAAGTGTCTCTATGCTAGATGATAGAGACACAGCAATGAAGGGAAGCTTGAGGCTTGCCTGCAGGCTACTTAAGCAGACCTATAGGTTGAGTGACCATAAGACTTATCTATACAAGAGCATGGTTGAGAGTGAAAGAGAAGATGGTTGTAATAATTTAAAGTGTATAATGTGAAAATACTCATTGAGCAAACATTTGTGTTTACTGAATTGTTGGTGCTACTTTGCTATGTTGGTATTTCTATTCAAAACTTGAAAAAAAACCACCTGCCCAAATGAAAACCAACTGGAGATGAAACACATTGTTTCCATGATGCACATAATCGGTATGTGTTTTTTATCTGCAGGAACAGGGGGGAAGTAGCTGGCTGGAAAGATGTAGAGGAGGGTTTCCTCCTCTATGTCGGTCCTAGATTAGTTAAAGTAGGTAAATGCTTCGCTTTTATTAACAAAAGACATTTGGTGCTTGCATGCAATAGTGATTTACTTCTCTATTTCATAATATTCATGGCATGAAAAATTAAACCTAGTCAGAAGTCTTAGATTCAGGAGTTTATTCAGGGAACCAAGTTCCCCTCTTCCTGTCCTCCTTGGTCTCATCAAAGCTGGGTTGCTAGTTCGTCCATGTACTAGTTCATTGGAAGGAAAGAGGACCAGAGCATGAATAATTTTTCTAAAATAGGAAGTTACAAAGACAGGTATACTTACATTTTGCCAGTGAGAACTTAAGTATGGGGTCACCACTTGTTAAAGAATACTAGAAAATATAAATGAAGACCAGGATTGGCATGGAGAATCTGTATCACTCCAATTTTTTATGTGCTGCTGAAGCGAGCACTGCGTGGAGAATCTGAAGCCTTCCATGGGCACTGAGGTGGTGATTGAGACTGGGCATGGTGGTGCGCACCTGTAATCCCAGCTGTTGGGAGGCTGTGAACAGGAGGATCACTATGAGTCCGATCTATGCAGTGCGACCCTGTAGACCCTGTCCTAAAATAAATTTTTTTTTAAAATGAAACCTTCCATGGGTATCAAACAAGTTAATAGGAGGAGAAGTGGTAGCTAAACTCATTTATTTATTTATTTATTTGTTTTTATATATTTGATTGTTACAGGACCTCACCATACAGCTCAGACTTGTAGTGATCCTCCTGTCTTTAGCCTCCCCAGAGCTAGGAATACAGGTGTGCACACCATACCCAGACTCAATGGCTGGCTCAACCTGCCCTTGAGAGCACAGCTGGCATGGCATGTGGTGCAGGGGATCGAACCACAGACCCTGCATTTGCCTAAGCTTGCCTGAGCAAGTGCTTTTAGTCTTCTGAGCTATCTCACCGGCCCTTAATTTTTTTTCAATTTAATTAAATTTTATGTTAAAGGATAAAAACAAATATCAAAAAACAAGGACAGAAACAGAGTAACATATGACAATACATGTGGTATAGATTTTCAATTCAAAAATAACAAATTAAGGGCCAGCCAAATAACTCAGTGGACTAAAGTGCCTGCTTAGGCAGGGGCAGCAGGTGGGGTTCGATCCCCGGCGTGCAGCATTTGCCCCGCCTGATTTATTTCCCTTAATCGCCAGTGAGAGGGTGGTTAAGACTGGGCATGGTAGCGCACGCTTATAATCCCCATTCTTGGGAGGCTGAACACAGGCGGATCCCTACGAGTCCGATCTACATAGACCCTGTACTAAAATACACACACACAAAAAGCAAATTAACAATGGTTGTTGTATTATATACTTTTATCATCAAATTTGTTGTTCAGATTAACATATAAAGAATTGCAAGATGGGACAAATAATTGAATATTAACACTTGCTTTCAATAAACTTTTTTTACCTTTTTACTTTATTACTTTTTAATTTATTTTAAAGACAGTATAATGATACTATATAGGACATTTAAAAAGATACACATTCAGAAGAACAAGATGAGAGGCATTGAGCTGTGGTTTTTGTATTTTACATTGTTGTCTTCAATGTAGTTGCTCAGACTGCGGATATCAGCATACAGAATTAGTCAAAGTCAAAATTTTAAACATTAACTGCTATTTTCAAAAATCTGATGGAACTTAGTAATACAACCATCAGAGCTAATATATATATATATATATATATATATATATATATATATATATATCATGATTTTCCCCCTTCCTTTTTTCCATTCCCTCATCTTTGATCTTTGTTATTTATTCCTTATATTTAGTTTCTTTCCATTTTACTATGTTTATTATATCTTTCAGATTTTATTTAGTCTTTCAAGTTCTTACACTAGGGAAATAGTATGATATTTATTCATGTGGGTCTGATTTATTTCCCTTAAGAGTATAGCTGCTAGTTGCATCCATTTGCCTATAAAGGCCTCAAGTTTGCCTCCCCTTATAGCTGAGTAATACTGCACTGTATAAAAATACCATGACTTTTTTCTATCCATTCCTCAGTTGATGGGCATTTGGCTTGTTTCCAAGATTTGGTTATGACAAACTCTGCTACTATAAACATGGATGTACACATACCAGTTCTTTTGGAAAAATATGCAGAAGCAGGCTGGTGAGATAGCTCAGTAGTCTAAAGTGCTTGCTTAGGCAAGCTTAGGCAAAGTGCAGGGACTGCAGTTCAATTCCCCTGGCACCACATGCTGGCCAGCCTTGTCCCCTGGAGTGGGCTGAGACAGCCACACACACAAAAAGAAAAAAAAAACCAGAAGGGGAATAGCTGGGACCTCCAATCCTATTTGGGGGTGAGTTTCCACACTAATTTTCATAGTGGTTGTAGCAGTCTACATTTCCACCACACGGGAGCACGGTTCCTTTTCCCCCAAAGCCTCTCCAGCATTTATTAGCTGATTTATTTTTGACAACCATTGTTTCTTGAGTGAGATGCTATCTCAGTGTTAATTTGTGTCTCTCAAATAACCAGTGCTATGGAACATTTTTTCATGTATGTATTTACCATCTGTATTTCTTCCTCTGAGAAGTGTGTATTCATATCAGATGTCCATTTTTTGATTGGGTCTTTCAATTCTGAGGGCCTAAATTTTTAGTTCTTTATTTGTTCTAGATAGAGGACCTTTGATTGAATGTTGGGTAATATTTTTTTCCCAGTTAGGTTCTCTTTTCACTCTGTTGGTGATTTCTTTTGATGTTCAGAAACTTCTCCATAAGATGAGATCCCAGTTGTTGATTCTTTGAAGTATTTCCCATGCAGTTTTGTTTTTCTTCATGAATCTTACCTTCAAGATTTCCACCTACTTTCTCTTCCAGGAGACTTATTTTTTTCTTTTTTAATGTTTGGAACTTTAATCAATTTTGACTAAAGTTTAGTGCATGGTGATAGACATGGATCTAGTTTTAGTTTTAAGCATGTGGAGAGCAAGTTTTTCCAGCACGATGTATTAAAGAGACTTTCTTTCTTCCAGTGAACATGTTTGGTCCCTTTGTCAAAGATAAAGTGTCAAAGTGTGTCTGCAGTTGTATCTACATCTTCTAGTCTGTTCCGTTGATCCTCTTTTTTTTTCCAGTCTGTTCTGCTAGTACCATGCTAATTTTGTCACTGTAGCTTTGTAGTATAATATCAAGTCAGGGATTGTAATGCCTCCTGCCTGGCCTTTGTTGTCCAGGATTGCCTTTGCTATTCTAGGTATTTTCTGGTTCCAAATAAATTTTAGGATTCTATTCTCTACATCTGTGAGGTACCTTGATGGTATTTTGATGGAGATTGCATTAAGTATTTATAACAATTTTTGGCGTGTGGACATTTTCACAACTTTGGTTCTTCTTATCCAAGAGCAAAGAATATCTTTCCATTTTCTGAACTCTTCATTGACCTCTTTTTTCAGAGTATTGCAAGTTTTATTGTATAGATCTTTTACCTCCTTTGTTAGATTAATTCTTAAGTATTTCATTTTCTGAATACTATTGTGAAGGGTATTGTCTCTCTGTGATAGCTAGATTTATTTCTTTGCTTGGTCAGCCTAATGGATGCCCAGTCAGCTGATAAAAATATGATTATTTTTTGGTGGGATCGGGGATTGAACTCAGGCCCTTGCACTTGCCAAGCAAGCACTTATTCTACTGAGCCTCTCCCCAGCAAAAATATGATCTTTATGTGTATCTGCATGACAATTTCCACACCATCTAAATGGATAAACTAAGTAAACAGCTGCCTACACCACTGAGAATAAGTGTTATTCAATCCATTGAGGACCATAACAGAACAAATTGGCAATGGAAATGTGTATTTATTCTCCATTTTTAACCTAGGACAAGAACAATTCTGTCTTTGGACACCAGTGTTCCTGGTTCTTGTGTGTTTGGGTTTGAAATGGAATTAAACTACTGGTTTTTATAATTTTCCAGTATGTACACAACACATGAAAAGCAATCACACATCTGGGAAGGATTTCAGGGATTAATGCCATCCTTAATGACTTGAAAGATGCAGATTGAACAGGTTCAATTGTCTTGACATGGCAATGGCAAGTAAGGATGCTGTCTGGAGCCTTCTTGCCTATGTCATAAATGAGCCTCCAGGAAGTTACAGTTCTTTCTAGGGTGACTGACAACTGAGGGAAATTTGGACTATTCCACAATGAAGGTAAAGTCACTTTACCTGAAGTGCAGGAGCTCTGTTAGCACATCTCTTAGAATCACCGTGCCTTGTGATTAAGAACTACAAAAGTCCAATTGAGGAAGAATGAGTGACAGCACAGGCACTTTAGGAATAAAGGTTTGGCACATCCCACCAGGAAAAAAGCAAGACCCAGATGAAGTGTTTGCTGAAGGAGAAAGACATTCAAAAATGATTAAAAGAATTATAAATATCAGGTGTAACTAGTTACAGAAATAAGTATCATGATTCTCATGAGTATTTCATCCCTGTATTATGAATATACTTGTGTATATACAGGGATGGAACAAACAGGTGGAGGAATGACAAATTCTCATTCTGTCTAAACCGGAGCATCCATCAGCTCCTTGTCTCACACATCAGAGCTCTTGGTTTTCAAGCCTTGGGACTCAGGCCCAGCTTATGTTACTAGCTCTCCTCAGATTCTCACTTGTAGTTTCCACACTGTGCAACTTCTCAGACTCCACAAATGTGAGCCAGTTCCAGGACTGAATCTTGTTTAAAAAGCACAAATGAGAGTGCACACGTACCCACAAGCACTGCCAGTTCTGCTTCTTGGGCAAACACATTTAATACAGAGGAGCACTAGGATAGACCATAGGGTCTGAACTAAAGCAAAGAGTAAAATGACACTGTGACCTCTCAGAAGACACAAACTTTGCATTAACCTATACAAGGGGCAGAGATGTTTGAGGCTAGAAAATATAGTTTGCAGTGAAAGAGAGATTGAGGACGATAATCAGTTGTGGGGTGTGACCTGGAAAATTATTGGCTGATGTATTGGAGTGAAAAGAAAGATGGTTAAAGGAGGGCCAGCCAAATAGCTCAGCAGATTAAAGCACCTGCAAGCAGGCGCAGGGGCCAGGGGTTCTACCCCCGGGCCTGCCGTGCCAGCCCCGCCCCCGGAGTACGCTGAGATGGCAATTGAGAGTGGGCATAGTGGCACACATCTGTAATCCCAGCTCTTGGGAGTCTGTAAACAGGCAGATCACTATGAGTCTGCTCTAGTAGAGAGACCCTGAACACCATGTAGACCCTTCCTTAAAATAAAAATTAAAAAAAGAAAAGATGGTTAAAAGACACTAAAGAAAGCTTAGTCATTTTTGGTGTCACCTAACCATAGGCCTATTTCATTGTCAAGAATCAGAATAAGACATTTACATAAAGTTGTAATAGAGCTTCTCTGCCAGTTATCAAAGATCATTTTAACTTACACAATAAAAAATTGTTTATAAGTACTAAAATTTGAATGCTTTAAAAGAAGTTAAAGATCAAAAGGTTGTGCATTGGCTGACCGTTTGGGCTATCCACTTAGTTGTCACTGCCACCAAGTGATCAATTGTAGAACTGCAGCTATTTCTGGACTAATTGCCCTCACCAGTCTGCTTCCAAGAGCTGGAGGTCTAATTCTCCAGCATAATATTTTTGTGAAACATGAACTCCATCAACCTATTAGATGAAAAACTGGATACAATATGAAGCTTGAGAGAGAATCTTCTGGGACACACTATTTTCTCTGTAAAATTGAAAAACAAATTTCAGAATAACTGTCCATTTTTGAAAAAGGAAATGGCAACACATTCAAAATAAGAAAAGGAAAGAATGTTTGATCTTACAAACTTTTCGATCTGTACGGGTTCTTCAACATGGTAGGCAACACGGATAAACACAGAGAAGCCCATGCCCTTTTCTTTTTTCCTATGGCATGGAGCTGTTTTTACTGCATTCGTGAAGATGTTATATGCCTTTGCAATACTCATTTGGAAAACAAAGAGCAAAAATTGGTCAGGATTGAAAAACTAGTAGTAAACCACTGGGCCCTCCCTGATCTCCCTTTAACTGTACTGATTTTTTGTTAAAACAAATAAAAATATAGAAGTTACAACATTAAAATGATCCTTTATTTTTTCAACACACTCAACAGTCATTTACCAAATACTAGGGATTAGGCAAATATTTCTATGCAAGGTGTGAGCCACGATGCTTACTCTGTTCTGAATGATGGAGACACAGTGATTTAAAAAAAGGCAAGCTTTGTGCCTTGTACAGTTTACATTCGAGTAGAAAGAAGTAGATATCATTACTCCTGTATCACAGTCAAAGAAGCCCAGGCATGCAGCGAATAATTGGCAGTGTGAGATGTTAGGCACTGATCTCTCCTGTAACAAAAACCTGTTCTTTTTATTTTTACACTACAAGCAAGGTGTGCAACCACTACTACTTTGTAATTTCTGCAAATTCTGCCATAATGGCCATGATAAAATACTTTCTAAAACATACAATGTCCTTGACACTTTAAATCTCTATTATCTTGCCTTGGAAGAGGCAGGCTTAGTTAAGTGTCTCCACATACTTCGTGGGTCTCTTTTTATCCTATTGCTTATTGCATTGCATTAAAATGAGTTTATGTATGTGTCTGTCTCTTTCACTGTATGTGTCCTTTTTAGGGCAGAAATTCTGTCTTACCCATTTTTCTTTTCTTTTCTTTTTTTCCTTTTCTTTTTCTTTCTTTTTTCTTTTTTTTTTTTTTTTTCGGAACCAGGGATTGAACTCAGGGCCTTGTGCTTGCCAGGCAGGCACTTATTCTACTGAGCTATCTCCCTGGCCAGTATTATTTTTTCTATTTTTTTTTATTGAGAAAACAAATAGCAATGAGACAGTTTCAAAACTGATTAATAAGACAGTTTCAATAACTAATACATTGTACATTGTTATCTTCTTAATGGTTATCCGTAGTACAAGATGCAGACAGGATATCCTGTCCAAACACTATTAGTACAAATCTT
>NDGM011075461.1:0-15427 GCA_002564305.1 Octomys mimax
TTCAAATGAGACTGTGTGAAATAACAAAAGCAGTAATTTGAGAAAGCTTTCCTAAATAGTTGGTGAAATTTTGGTATTCAAGTACTGTTTCCCTGTTTTATCTTGACTCAACTTAAAGCAACACTAAAAATAAGGACTTTTTCCATAAATTAAATTACTATGAATTAAATCTATAGTCTACCATCCCTATTCCTAACCCACTGACAAAAGGAGAGGAAAACTTAAACAATTATTCCCATACTGAGAAGTTCTCATAGAAAAGCAAATTAAGTCACTCATAAGACAGCTTATATGAAATACACCAGGCTATTAAATAATAACTCATTCACAAAATTTTAAACTACAACTTCACAAGAAGATCTCTACTATAATTTTTCTTTAAAAAGCCTTGGAAATTCCAGAGTGGTTTAAGTTGAGACATTGGACACATTAAACTTTGAAATTAATTACTGAAGTTATTGCTTTAAACTGGAAAAAAACTGGTCAAAGCCTCTTTTTAAAGAGTTCTTTGTACAGCTGTTCTTAAAATTACTCATGTAGCTGCAGAGAAAATGTTTAAGCACATAGTAAACATCACTTGGGAATGAAAGAACAAAGGCATTAAGATATATGGCTTTTTGTGTTATTAATACTATCTATAAATAAAGTCATTCCTGGTTGACTGAAAAAGGTTTTTATAAAACTCCACTTGCAAAATTAACTTTAATTAAATCAAGGTTTAAAAATGTTCACAGTAGAAAAGTCAACAAGGGTTTTATTTTTATTTATTTATTTATTTATTTTTTGTGGAACCGGGGATTGAACTCAGGCCCTTGCGCTTGCCAGGGAAGTGCTTATTCCACTGAGCCATCTCCCCAGCCCCCAACAAGGGTTTTAAAATAACCAAAATAGATCTTTTTATCAATATATGTATATATTACATAGCAGCAATCTACTTCTGAGATTTTTAACCAAAATTGTTTTAAAAATTATTTTTCAAAAAATAAATGGTACTTTACTCTCCCCTTATCAATGATTTTACTTTTGCTAGAATCAGTTATCTGCAGTCTCTTTCAAGAGGGATCACAACTATAGTCACATTAATTTTACTGCATTCACAAAAATTTTTACTAATAATGCTATTTTATTATTGGTTACCATTGTTAAACTTTGTCTAATTTATAAATTAAATTTATCATTGGTATGTATAGGAAAGAATAAAACATACACAGGTTATTTATGCTGTGGTTTCAGGTGGCCAGGAGGATCCTGGAAAGTATCCTCATGAAAAGGGCAGGTCTACTCTGCATAAAATACTTACATATAAGACATGTAACACAAAAATATAAAATGTAAGAATAAAATTTCATTGTCAAAATTGAATATTTTTCAATTCCAAGTAATAAGATATGAAGCTAATTTATAAATCAATTAAATTAATAAATTATCATTCACTAATACATTCTAAAATAAAAGCTCTTCAGAGGTCTTAACTTTAGTAAGGAAAGAGGTTTAAATTTCTCTGCTGGGATAGAAAGTTTCAGAGCTGTTGCTCTGCACTGATACATAATTCTTGGAAGAAAGAAATTTTATGAGCATTCTTCCCAGATTATACATCTCACCATGATAATCTGGGAATGATTATACATTTGAATCAATGATAATTCAAAAGAGAAAGGCTACCATTTTGGAGGAAGTCTGGAAAATGGGAGAATCCTTGCATTCCTAAGGAGCTACAATCCGTATCAGCTTCCTGGTGGCCCAGGGAGCTCTGGCTGGCCTGTGCCTACTTCTAACTTGATATCTAACCTGGTCTTCCTTATGCTATATCAGGAGGTGCGTGAGTCCAGAGCACACTGGCCACAGGGTCACGCAGAAGGGGGGTGAGCTCACTGGAAAATTACCATGACTCACCTTCAAGGCGGACCACCAGGGGCACCTTCAGTTCTAGTTCCCGGCAGGCTTTGGTGATTCCATTGGCTATGATGGCACAGTTGACAATACCGCCAAAAATATTGACTAAGATGGCTTCAACCTGAAGTAAAAAATAGAGGTGCCCATCAAAATGCTGATAACACTCTCAAGAGCAACAATAATCCCCTCAAAACAACCTGGCTAACCAAGAGAGACAATTAAAATGAGAGTTTTAGGCTTTGTTTTGCCATAGGGCATAAAGTTAAATTTAGCAATAAGTAAATAACAATATGCAACATATATACCCATACTGTCCCATCAATGATTCCTTTGAATTCAAGATGAATTCTACCACCATTCATTTATATGTTTATTATAGTCTTCTGAGTTATTTTCATACTGTTATCTGGAACTGATTTCTAATTTTTTTTTATGAATAGCATCAATTAAAATTTCAAGCACTTGTATTTCTTTTCTGTGTGATGTACATCATTTTTTTATTTTATCATTTATGGTCATTTATGGTACTTCAACAATCAAAACTAAGAGCTTATTATTTATTATATGATATTAACATGTAAAGATTCCACAACTTTTCAATGCTTCTGTAATAGTTCTTTAATATGCCAGGGGAACATTTCCAAATATTAGGTACAATTTCTTATATGGCAATCTTTTTAAGAAAAAACACACTCCAAAATAAAAAGACACAAGTTTGTAACACAGGCATGACATAAGATCAAGACACTGAAATTTTTCAGAAATGTAAATTTAAACCTGCCAAGTTAACTTGTTTGTATATCTTCCATATTCAAACAAAGGCATGTAGGCCAAGGAGAAAATTGTACTTGTCTTTACTTGATAAATAGGTATAAGAAAAGCCTGTATAATTAACATGAAGAACGAGATAATGAAGAGAATTCATTACCTAGATTAATTGATAACACCCACAGAAAATAGTTATTCATCAAGCTAGAGGCATCAAAATTCCAACAATGCAGTCACAATTAAACCACGCCGCACTAATTGGAAAGCATGTATGTGTGCGCTGCATGCCATTTTTAGACCCTGTTATTTCAGTTTGTTAAATTAACTGCACATAATACATGAAAAAAGAAGACCTTCCATTTGTACAGCATTTAACTGTTTAGAAAGTGTTGTTTTCTTTGTGTCTGGCTCCACCCCAGAATACTGCTCATTCAGTAGTGAGGCCTGGTCCTCTGGGGCTCATCCTCTGGGAGGATGCAGGGTGGCCAGGTAATGTGTACCAGTGGTGAGGTTCCGGTCAGCTCTGGAGACCGCCTACTGAGTGCTCTTTTATGCATGTGGCTGGAGCTGGGCCCCAGGGGCACATTACATAACCTGTACTGACTGTAGTTTCTTCCTCTGTAGAATAATAGTCCCTAGTCCATAGGACTGCTGAAAGGTCTGAATAAGAGGATACACATGAAATGTTTGGCACATGGCTTTAAATGCACTTAATGGGTATTTACACATGACTTTGTTCAGTAAGCAACGATGAAAATGGAAAGGTTACCTAGAGAGCAAGTAAGAAAACTTTTTTCAAAGGCAGCAGCCAGGTAGAATTTAAATATCATAGGAATGAAAACTTACTCAAGTTTAACAAAAGGTAATAACCTAGGAATAAAATAAATGAGCAATACTTTTCAAACCAATTATGAGTAGAAGCTACTCCCAAAGAAGAAATCTCCCATTACCATTCACAGCAGGCCCAACGGTAAGCAGAAGCTGGCTTTCTAATGACAACTATTAAATGCTGTAAGTAACTGTGGGGTAGAGAGCAATTTGCCAGAACAATGGAAGCAAGAAAGACTCGACAGCAGCAATGATTCCATGGGGTCTGAGACTGGAAGCTACAGAACGCCTGGGCTCTGGGGTCTGCAGGGGAATAAGCATCCTCTGAGCCCACCCTAGTCCCATGTGCTTCTACCATGAACAGTCTATGCATGTTTTTTTTCTTTGTGATACCAGGGATTGGATTCAGGCCCTTTATACTAAGCTACATATATGGGCCTTTAAAGAATATTTTTTGAGATAAGATCTTGCTAAGTCCTTCAAGCTTGTACTCTTCCTGCCTCAGCCTCCCTCAGTGCTGGGATCACAGGAACAGACACCTTGCCTGGCTCCTGATCATACATTAAGGATGAGTTCACATGGCAGCTTCTCATAGCCATGCTCCTATCCAGTTCAGTGATACTTGCTCGTTAATCTACCTATGACTACGACTAGTCCATAGTCAACACACCACATTTGAACTTATGTGAACGCAGCCAAATAGATAGAGATGAGGGACGAAGAGGAGGGAGATGGCTATGACCTTGCGGTTTCAACCCCACTGACTGGGTGAATTCCTAGGACTGAGAACCAAATATGAGCTGCAAATGTACTGTTACCAGCCCCCATGCATTCCTTGCATGCTAGTATCTCATTGGTAAACACAGATATTCTTCACGCACCAACTTGTACCTAAAGATAAGCCAATTAGGATTGGGTGCTGAATCTAAAGATCTTAGGTAGAGGAAGCTGCCAGGATGGAGGCAGAGATGTTTCCAACTTTAGTTTACTGAGAAATCAACCACAGCTTGTATGAAAAAAGAACCAGAGATGATGCAGGTTATACAGAGACACAGCAAGACAGGAGCAGAGGCCAGAGATGGCCTCTTCTTTACCCTTATCATGTCCAGATCTGTAAAGGCACAACTGGACAGTAGCTTCCCTGGCAGGCCTAGACGGCATGACAGGACAGAGAGTGGAGAGAACAATAAGGTGTGAGAGAGGAAGACAGTGAGGGGAAGCAAGAAAGAAGCAGAGAAGATATTATGGTTTGTGTCTAGTTGTCCCCCCAAAGCCTCATGCAGCCATGGCACGGACTTCTAGAGTTTGTGAATAACTCATGACCCACTGGGATTATGGGTGTGAGTGCTACACCCAGCCTGGGGCGGAGAGCCTGAATGCAATGTAAGGGAGACAGACTTGCTCTCTGCAGTCTTTGTTGCTGCTGCTACTCCCTTTGCTGTTTTGCTGCCTTCAGCCACCATGAACTGCTGCCCTTGGCCATGTGACAGTCTGCTTTGGAGGCAGATGAGTATGGACTGAAACCTCCAGTAACTGTGAGCTAACTAAACCTTATCTTCCTTCATTTTGAGTGTCAGGTATTTGTCCCAGCAACCAGAGAAGAGTAACTGAGACAGAAGGGCAGCAGGAGTGATAGTGGAGATGAGGAGAGAGGGAAATGGCAGAGGAAGAAGAAAAAAGGCTGACCTAGACTAACGGCAGCTAGGATTCCTACAGAAGCAGTAAGACCCAGGGACACACAGGCTGCCTGGCTCAGGGAGGCAGGCCTGACAAGATACCCAGTGAGGAGCGTGGACCCCTGGGGCCAGAGCCCATTCAAGAGGAGGTTCCACCATTCTTGCTCTCCCGCCCACAAGTCATTTGCTACAGTCAAGCATTTTAATGTAAATCTGATTTAAGGTTTTACTCTGGGCCAATTTCTATAATTAACTACTATAATCTGCAATCTCAAACTGAGAATGAAATTAAGACAGTTTAAAAATGAAAGCCTCGTGATATCATTATTATTTAGGATTTAGAAAGCATGTCAAATGCTCAAAGTGTACTATGTGTTCATTCATTATGCAACCACTAACTGCTGCTCCATGATAATACCAAGACCAACTTTTGTCTTTTTCTGCTTCTGGCAAAGAGAATGTTAAAAGGAGAAGTCACTGTAAATACCCGAGAAGTTTCCAGAAGATCCCTAGCTACTTTTTGGAACAGGGGGGTCTTCAAGCTCCCAATTGAGAATGAGGAGGGTTGTTATTTACTGCTTCACAAAAGGTAAACATCATCTAATGGGAGGTTAAGATACCAGATCCACAGCAGCCGTCCCAGGTCCCAGGCAGCTGCTTCCCTGTGGAGTCTGTGGCAGCACTGGCAGCCATGCAGAGGGCTGGGTGCTCCTTGGGGGCCGGTGCCTTTGCCTTTGCAAAACACACTTTGATGGGAGATTAACCCACAATGAAAAGTAAAGAATGACATTTGAAAAGAAGAAAAACTATAGTGTTTGTTATTTATCAAGTGCCTCTCAACCCTAAATAAACTAGCAACAACAAAAATCAATACTAAAACTTTTGTTGGATCACAGATCCTTCCATGTGCCTGAGAAAGAATCTTTGATCAAGCAGAATTCATGTATGCCGTGTGCTGTGTGCTGCTCTGATGGAAGTGGCCTCAAAGGCAGATAGTGCTAAGTGGCAGCACAGCACATGCATGCAGACCAGGGGTGTGGCTTTCAAGAAAATTGAGTTGTCTGTAATAATCTATAAAATTGTGTGAACGTGCACAGGTCTGGGAAGTAATACATTCATAATCGCAAAGTAACAATTGTTACATTTATGGAGCATTTAGCAAGTGGCATGCAGTACTCTAATTATGCTACATTTTACATACAAGTGTCATATGAGGTATGTATAATGTTTCTTTCCTTTTTGATTTTTTGAAACAGGGTCTTGCTATGTAGCCCAGGCTGGCCTCAAACTTCATGGAAGACCTCCTGCCTCAGCCTCTTGAGTACAAGGACAGTAGGTGTGTGCCACCACACCTGGTTGGGGTAGGTGCACTTTTCACACCCAACTTACAGAAAAATAAATTAAAGGTATTAAGTTACTGAACTATAGCTTATCTACCACCAAGCCTATGGAGGCCCTACATGTATTTTTCTCATTTATTATACAGCCAATTCATCCACAAAAATGCAATAGGACTTAGGCAGTGGTAGCAAACCTATGACACCTGTGTTCACTTTTCTTTGAAGACAAAATATATTAAATGTCTGAGTTATTTTTTCCAAACTGAAACCTCATTATTTGGGCTGAATTGTAATGTTGGCACACTGTCATGAATAAGTGGGTTTGAGTTTGTAACTTGGGCACTTGTCTCTAAAAGGTTCACCATCACTGACTCACAGCCCATTTTACAGATGAGAAAAGAGACTGGTAGAGGTTAAAAACATATCTTGTGCTGAGTTATGCAGATACTTTGTTTCAGGTTCAGAAAACTCAGGTCTTTTTAATTCAATATTGATCTGAATCTCTTTTTTTAAATCCAAATGTCAGATTGCAAAATAAAAAATGAGTTATTATTGGGCATGGTCAGCTTGGGACAGGCGGAGGGGGCAGATTTCAAAGATGAGGTTCCAAGGTTAAAGAACACAAGTGTGCAAGACATCAGCAACAGCAGCAGGCAGCATGGGGCAGAGCAAGAGTACAAGAGAGCCACCTGAATCTCTATTGTATAATTCTTACACAGGTTGTTATCTCATGTTTACCTTCTTACATAGTGCTGTAACCAGTGCCTGTGTGTTTACCTGTGCTAAGTCATAGTTCCACAACTGCAACCTACTGCGTGCCTGTGCTAGACAAGCAGGGTCATGTCCTCAGGCGTCTTTAGATGACCCTGAGCTTTAAAGCAGTCTGAATGGTGGCCCCTATCCCACCCCCTCAAAGGCCTGGGGTATATAAATGCAACACTCTGTATGTAACCGGGCACAAATACCTGTAGTTAACAAATCAAGAATCCCATCATTGGCACAACCACTTTTTTCACTTGAACAGTTCCATATATACCCAATATCAAAGCCTGGCACATAACATTCAAAGCCTGGGCCATGTGTTGAGCAAGGGCTTTAATCCGCAGGGCTAAGTTTAGGGTCCTTGCCCCTGGAGAGATGCTATTCCTTAGTAGCCCTTCATAGGCACCCATAAATATTTTTGATTAGATGTTACTCTTAGCAGTCAAACATTGCAATGTCTGTCTTCATCTGTCTGTTTCTGTTTCAAACCAGAGTATTTCCATACTGGGCTGGATAGTGACTGCTGTCCACTGGGAGGTGGGTCATAGCCAGACCCACCTCCAGGCATCAGTATGTCAGGCATCAGCCCGAGTTCCCTCTTTTCCTTTTGCATAGGGCTCGGAGTCAAATCCTGCAGTCCATCCTAGACAGTATACATCACAGGTCTCAAAAATGTTGCCAGTTTGGTGGCCAAGAGGTTAGCTGAGAGAAAGGCCCACTGTTGGAGGCACATCCCTCAGCGTTTGCGAGTGGGTGGGCCTGTGCCACTCACTCCACTCCTGGGACAGGCTGTTTACTTCTGTACCCAGCCCTCTATCTATCCTGTTATTCTGCTGTTACTAAACAGCACTGATGTTTTCAAGAAGGAATACCTGCTCTCAGCTTCTTACCTGTGACCAAAACCCAACAGGGTGCTTCCACTTTTCCCTGTGTTTGCCATAGGTCAGCCAAATCCACGGTCATCTACACCAATATTTAGGATAAAGGGCAGGGCAGGGTAATGACTCATAGGGCTTGTTTCTGTGCAGCAGCCTTCTCTGAGTCCTGAAAAGCAACTTCCATTGTGTCTATCCAGCAAGCAGCTTCCACTACATCTGTGAAGCACCATGATGTGCTCTTCTGGTCACTTGGTATAAAGGGTATAGTAAGGTAGAGAGGTATGAGACCCCTGACAAGCCCACACATGCCTGCAATTGGCATCCTGTTATGGGTCTGTCTTTACCTGACCATTAAACACTGACAAAAATGTCCCTTGGGTCAACAAATATAATCATAGTTACTCCATATACTGTCAGAAAAATTGAGGTCAGCTTGGGTAACAGTCATCCTATCTCAAAATAAAACCAGTTTGGGGTGTCACTCAGTGGTAGAGCTCTTGCCTAGCGGGCATAAACCTGTATTCAAATCTCCTATGCAAAAAATAAATAAATAAATAATTAAATAAATAAGTGAATTACTTAATCAATATATATTCTCTTTTTTTCAATGTATGTTCCTTAGGTCCTCCTCTGAGCTATGCTCTTTTTAGACTACAGTGAAGTGGGTAGCTAAAACTGGCCAAAACGACTTCAAAATTAGACAAATGTGTTGCATATATACATGTGCATGAGGCAAGAATTTTGAAAGTGTATGAGGACCACAGGACGGGAGTCATGCTGGGCAAGGTGGTCAGGGTGGTTGCAGGTGAAGATGTAGAGTCAAAGAACATCAGGGAGAGGCCAGGTAGCTTAAGAAAAGGGCAAAGTGGGCCTTAAAACTAAGGAATGCCATGCATCCAGGAGAAAGAACAGGAAAGAGCTAGTGTCTGCCAGTGCCAGGCATCTGGGCATGGTGAAGGCAGTGGTGGGAAACAGGAGAGGCAACCCCTCCAGGGCCAGACTGTGCAGACTGTGGAATAACTGCTGACTCTGAGAAGCCTGGGACTTCAGGATACCAACACAGACTTCTGGAAGCCCAGGGAGAGAACCTTTATTCAGCATCCACAACATGTTTACATTAAATGTATAAGACAAGCATTGACTGAGGCTCACAGACTTTAGGGCATCCTGGAGTAACTGGGCAGTCTGAGGGGAGCTAGTGATGTACACCAGGAAAGCTGACAAACTTCCTCTCTTAAGGGTAAGTGGTCGAATTTATTGGGCTTTGTGGGCTGGTTTCTTTCACACTATATAACCCTGTCAATGTAGCATGAAAGTACATATAAATGACATATAAATGAAAAAGTGGGACTATTTTTAACAAAACTTTATTTACAAAAACTAGTATGTGGATCTAGACTGCAAGCAGCACTTTGTTAACTACTGACATAGACACGACTTGGTTCAGCTGCCTCATAATCTCAAGTGTATCACCCTGCCTCTTTCCTGGCAGCACCTGCTATTGGCATTTCTTTGATAGCTTGCTTCAGATTCATCTTGCTTCACTTTCCTCCCATCACTGACAACATTAAGACATCCAGGCTATGGTGGCAGTTGATTGCAGAATGATAGGCATTCCAATTCTAGTATTAGTTCTTTCAAATGAAACCAGTACTTTTAACAAGTTCATAAATGAATGCATTTGCTTTATCCTCTTTCCTTCACTGACACTGGTTAGAAATGACTGAACGATTTCCTCTACAGGTCAGCCATTTTTCAGTGGTTATAGAGAATGGTTAAGTAGAACACTGGATTTTAAATATACGATGGCGTATAAATGGAATGCCTCAAGGCCTTCTGGGCTTTGTCTCTGCCCGCTCCAACATGGAGTGTCAACTCAGTCCTTCTGCATTTGGCATCAGGCCGATAAGAATCCAGCAAGCATGTTTACATTGGTCAAGATAACGACTGTTGCTTTTTCTTTTTCCAAATGTAAGTTATTTTAATTCTAAACATTGTTGTTCTTATTTAAGCATCTGTTTTCTGGAATTGTTTCTCTCTTTTTGTTTATATTTTCCTGCTGAATTCTAATCATGTCTTCTAATCCACTGGCAACCAACAGAGGAAAATAAATGGTAAAAGAAATTAGATGCAGCTTAGATAATTGATGTTTGTATGCTTGGCTTTAATAAAAATACTCTACGAAATTACAGGGGAGTCTAAACAGAATCAGTCAATAAGGAGGTGACTTAGGTGAGGAATTCAATCTCAAGCTTTTGGTAATCTCACAAATAAACTCATAGGTCAGTTCAGTTGGAGCCAGATTTGCATTTTGCTGAAATCTGGGTGAGCTGCTCAGGTTTGCTTTAGTACCTGTGTCTTGTTTCTTAAGTCTGAAAGTACATTCATGTCTTAACAAGACGGGGATCAGTGCTAGGACCTCACCCCAGCCCATCTAAATACCAAAATCTGAAGGTGCTCAAGTCCTATATACAAATGGCATTTATCCATACAACTTATCCACATTCTTCCTGTGCACTTTAAATCATTTCTGTATTACTTATAATACACACTAGAATGTAAATACTATGTAAATAGTTGTTCTATTGCATTGGTTAGGTAGCAATGATAAGAAACAAAACCAGTACAAATTAAGTAGATGCACATATTTTTTCAAATATTTTCATTTCGAGGTTGACTGAATACACACATGGAAAACTCAAAATGCAAGGGTCCACTCTGTTTTGTACAAACTCAAAGATTTGCTGAGGCTCAGAGACTTGCCCCAATGCTAGAATCACTGAGGTAAAGCAATGTATATACTATTAAAATAACTACAAATGCAACGTGAAAATAGTATTTCTTGAACCACCCCCCTCCACACACACGGTGCCTTTTAATTTCAAGGAAAAAAGAAACACTTTTAGTGAGTTAGTCCAACCCCAAAATATCTGAATGAAAACAGACTGTCTTCAAACATCACCCCTAATATCAAACAACATTTTGGCATTTCAAATTCATCACTCAAGGTAAAGCTCAACTATTTTATTCCACCTTTGTCAAACTGATTGCATGGAAATGACATCTGATGGATGAATCCTCTGTAAATAATATTTTGATAGAGAGCCAGGTTTCCATTCAGCTTGACTTCTGAGAACAGGCTAGGGGAGCGGAGGGAAATATGTCTAATTCGTCCTTGATCTATCTGCTCTCTTCTCAAATTCTTTATTTATATCCTGTAGTCTTTTCTTCACATGAATAAATAAAGTCACATGGAGGATTATATTTATTGAATGTAGATTTTCGAAGGTGCTAGAAATTATGTATTACAACCTTCCCTGGTAAATAAACTGGGACTCAAAGAACTTATGTTCAAGGTCACATAGCTACTAGCAATGGAGTTGGCTTTGAAACAAGACTATTTCAACACACACGCTCTTTCCACCCACCCTCTCTGTTGTCTCTATAATGGGTGACTCTCATGATTAGTTAAGATCCCAACTCTATTTCTTTCTTTTTTTGGGGGGGGGGGTTAAAGGCACTCTTTCAAGCCCTATATTCTGGTGTCTTAAGAATTTCCTGCTTTCAAATTTCATTGCTCAGCTAAAACTGATCAGAGGTGAGATATTTTTTATACTTTTTAAATCATTTATTTACTATTCTTGTATTTGTATTTTTATAATTCTATGGGCCAGTGAGTTTTGTACTTCATAATCTAAAATTTTTACTGATAAAAAAGATTGGTCCAGAACATAGGTGTGTATTCCCTATTTAGATAGAACTGGGAGTGGGAATGATGACAGATGGGTAGGTTCTAGGGCCTTTTGAAGCTAGACTCCATCATGAAGAGATGTCCCCAGTGAGACCCCCCCTGTACAGAATAAAAAGCCCCTCTCTCCCCCTTTTGATATAACACAGTTCATTTTTTTGTTGGTACTTCTCATTGTAATTATAACCATGGAAATTCAAACGGAGAAATACATCCCCAGAGTCACTGTTGATACTGATTTGAAGCATCAGGTGGTATAGGAGACCCTGGAAGGCACGGTAACCTGGCCTCTGGGGTTGGCTCTGTGGAGGGCTATGGTGAGATGATGAGGTCACAGCTATGTGGAACATTTCTGTCCTGCTAACTATGCCTACCGCAGGGTGCAAGGCAGTCTAGATAGTATATGTGTATATTTGGGCAGTTAGAAATTAAGATTTAATCTGTCAATATTGCTTGACCTTCATGTCTTTTACAAAGAAATCTCAACCAGTGAGGAAATACAGTTCATACTAAGTATAATCACTTATATCTCACTAGTTATATATATTTCAGCACTTCATATCTAAATAAAATTTGGACATAGACTCCAAGCACTACGTAGGACTCAGGCACCTTCCATTATCATTACTAGCTTAACAAGTTAAAATATACTGTGACTATTGCACTACATAGATTGTAAATCCATACTTTTTCCTTTAATAAGTAGCTGTTCCCTTAGGTCTAAGTTTTTCAAAATGTGTTCTATGAAGCATTAAGCTTAATATATGCTGAGGCTGGAGAGATAGCTCAGCAGTCTAAGAACCTGCCTGGCAAGCTCAAGGACCTGGGTTCGATCCCTGGGAGCACATGCCATGCTGGCCCTTGAACCTGGGCTATGCTGCATTGGCCAATGACACCAGGTGTCCTGTATGCCTATAATCCCAGCACTGCGGAGGCTGAGCCAGGAGGATCACTGTGAGTCTGAGCTGTGTATCAAGATCCTGTACCAAATAAATAAATGATTTTTTTTAAATGCTTAAGTAATGCTTTGAGAAAAATCATCTGGCCAAATAATTTGGATTTCAGCTTCTGTCAGGTTTACCAGAACATATATGTTTTACATTATAACATTCTAATCTAGGAATTTTCTACAGTCAATGGGTTGGAAATTTGATCTTTACAGAGTGGTCACAAAAAGTGCTGAGGAGCTGTTATGTTTGTTGTGGGGAGGGATCCAGGGTTCTCTCTAGAGAGGCGCCAACAATTTCACTGTTGGGTTTATCTTTATGGTATCTGTGAAGGAAGACTTTCACCACCACAAACAGCAACCACAAACCTCTTGGGCCAAGGGTGTGTATTAGTGCTTCCACAGCTGTCACCAAACACACTAACAACTATGCTATCAGCCATCAGCTCATTTCTTGAAAAGGAAACCTCTCTGAACATACAGGAATGCTGGTTGCCCTTAGAGGCAGGTGGAGGAGGCAGAATTGAAAGGACTGAAGTATACTGCTCCTTGAGGGAACAACACAAATGAGTGCTTTTAAAAAAGTGTCTTACATAGACATTTCCCATATTCTTTTGAAATGAGAATCACAATTACCATGATTATAAAAGCCAGTTGCACATTCAGAATAGGACATAAAAGATTCTCCCTTGAGTGCCATAAGTTTAAAATAGTTCTGGTAAACTACCAGAGCACATAATTTGGCCACAGAGTCATCTGAAGATCCAAACCAAACCAAACCAAACCAAATCAAACCAAACCACACCACACCACACCACACCACACCACACCAAACCAAACCAAACCAAACCAATACAGAGATTTTGATCACACAATTTCACTAACAGGTATCAAAATACTTTTGTGGTGGACTGACAACTGAAGGTCAACTTGTAAGACCCAGCTGAGCTAAAACAGTGTGCGGTTGGGTATGGAAGGCCCACCTGAGGATTGTTGCCAGCAGCATAAAAGGAGAACTGAAGAACAGCTGGTGCTGTTTCTTCTCCTCAAGGAGTTGCCATACTGGCTTTCCTGATATGAAAAGGAAAATGAGCTCCATCTCATTGTCGGATGGAGCTTAGGAACTTGTTGTCACTGAAAAGGGCCACAGTTCACTTTGGGGAAGCTCCGGTCCTTACTTTGAGTGTAGTTTCCTAGCTCCTGTGAAGACCCCTCAGCCTGCTGACACAGACTTTCTAGTTTTCACCACTGACCTCTGGGCCTTCCCAGGGCAGATCTGTGAAATAGACTTGTGTGAGACAATGGTCTCTAGGCCTCTGTTTGGACTCACAGTGAACACTGCCCAAGAGCTTTAGCTCTTTAGCTGGACTAATGCAGGACACTGCTGTGGGATCCAGGCCCTCAGCTGGACTCTTTGGGGCTAGTGTGTGGTCAGATTTCCTGCACTCTGTACGTGACTCTTTGGGTGACTCCTATAAAATAATCCTATAAATTATATGTCCTGTATTAAATTACTTTCCTTTTAAACTCTGTAACAACTTTCAAAAAAAGAAATATACTATTCTTACTTAAGAAATAGGCTATTGGGATTGACTCTTTATTTTTTATGTATTTAATACAGGATCTCAGTACACAGCTTGGACTCATAGTGATCCTTCCTGTTTTCCAGTCTCCCAAATGCTGCAATTACAGGCACAAGCCACTACCACACTGAGTCTCAATCGCGGTCTCAGTGCACCCTGGAGGCGGGGCTGGCACAGCACGCCAGGGATCGAACTCCATCCCCCGTGTCTGCCTAAGTGGACGCTTTAATCTGCTGAGCTATCTGACCAGCCCTTAGAATTGACTCTTAAGGAACATTTTGATTCTAGTACTGCCTTCCCAGTCTACCACATAATGGCTTTCAAGGGAAGACACCATTGCTCCTAATAAAGTATCTGTTTTATTTGTAATAGGAGCTATATTGCAATAGATTAAGAATATTTATTGGCACATTGTTTCTGAGCATATTTTATCCAATCATCTCAAACTTAAGTCATCTTGATGAATGTGAATATGTATATTCCATCATCATTATTTGGAGAGTTAATAGAGAGAACACTCATAAAACTGGCAATGTGGTGAAGGACTCATTTATTAATCTATAAACAGGATATCTATCCATCTATGTGTGCAACATTACAAGTCTTTTTTTCTTCCTTTGAGAAAGAAAAAAAAAAGCTCTTGGGGTGGATTTTTTCTATTTTATTCATGACTGATATCAATTTAAAAAATCAGCTAAGTAGACAGTCCCAAAACCCAGGACCACACAGATTCACACTTTACGCCACAGAAAAATGAAGATAAATTTAGTTAATAGCAAAACCCACTGTTTCCGTAAATAACAAGTCTAATATAAAATGAAGGTGGAGCCGGGGAGATGGCTCAGCGCAATAAGTGCTTCCCTGGTAAGCGCAAGGGCCTGAGTTCAATCTCCGGTTCCGCACAAAAAAAAAAAAAAAAAAAAGAATACAAATGGTGTTTTTGGAGTTGGTGAGATGGCTCAGTGGTCTAAAGCACCTACTTGGAACAAGCTTGGCAAAGCACAG
>NDGM011075471.1:0-12331 GCA_002564305.1 Octomys mimax
ATGACGTTACAGTACAAGTTCTCATGTGTCCTGAGTCTTAATTGACCTTGGAAGGCTAGGGCCGAACTGTTAGCTTTCCTTATGGCCCTCCTTTTTATCTAATTTTGGTCTGCAATGTTATTTTTCATAAGTACATGTTTGCTGTGTGTAATGGCTACATTCCTTGTGAGGAGCTGGTAAATAACCATAACACATTCTTTTTTTTTTTGTCCCCTTTCTCTGTCCTTCTTCCCTTTATGTCTCTGTCCCTTTCCCATTTGGACTATGTCTTATTATCTTTTATTTTCCGATTACTTTTTATTTTATTTTTTGTGTATATTTTGGGTTTCTCATATAAGAGAAAGAATATAAAATTAAGCTGCATGCATCTTATTTATTTCCGGTATGTATTTTCCTTTCAGTATTATCATTCAAGCTTGTAGTTGAAATTTAAAGATAACAATAGACAATGAATTAACAACAGTTGTCCTTTTATTATCTTATTTTGTAATTTTGTGTTTCATTCTGTAAAATAAAAAAACAAGGGGTCAGCCAGATCACTCAGCGGGCTAAAGCACCTGCCTAGGCAAGCACAGGGACAGCATTTGATCTCCGACGCTACATGCCACACCAGCCCTGCCCCCAGGGTGTGCTGAGTTGGCCACAGATTCTGGGTGTGGTGGCACACACCTGTAATCTCAGCACTGGGGAGGCTGAAAGCACGAGGATTGCCTCGAGTCTGAGCTGCATAGTGAGGCCCTGCAACAACCAATACATAAAAATAAAATAAAATTTAAAAAATGAAAAAAGTGATGGTAGTTGAGGGCCTTTTTTTGTATTACAACTTTCTAGTAGTTCAACACTAACAAACAATGCTTTTATTTGCTTAGTTTAATCAAAAGCTAAGTAGATTTTCCAGAGGTTAACCACAGAAGTTTACTTTTCATTGTGTAGCATTTTATAGAAAAATATATTGTGTTGTACTTTAAAACCAATATATTAGAATCTCTGTTAGTATGTACAATTTAACATTTTTGCTTGTATATTATTGGACTCTGGTTTACAAGTATTCAATTGTTCTATGGCTTTACAGGGTTCAAAATTATGGATAATAATGGAATACCTAGGCGGTGGCTCAGCACTGGATCTTGTAAGTATTTTAAGATGTATAAATTCACCCATATGTTTTTATTTTAATTGAATTAAGCAATGACATTTAAGCAAACTATGTGGTTATTTTAGTTAATATTTTGAAATTAAATCTTTTAGTCAGGACCATTACTCTTATTCAGATACAGCTGTATCACAAACTTGAGCTTGTTGCTGACAGTCTGAGAGTTTATAAGAAATGCTAATAGCTTAATAAAATAGGGGCCAGGGATATAATTTAGTGGCATAAGTACCTGCCTGGAAAGTACAAGGTCCTGAGTTCGATCCCTGATACAATCAAAAAAATAAAATTAAGTCCCTTGAATTTGAAGTGGGTAAATACCAATGACTGTCAGTTTCCAATAACATTGAATGTTCTTAGATTTTTTTAATTATATAATTGAGATAACCGTCATGAAAGTAATTGTAAATTGAATGTTTGTGTCCCCTAAAATTGCCATGTTGAAACTTTTCATCCTATGGGATACTATTGGAAGGTGGGAACTTGGAAGGCAACTAGGTCATGAGAGTACAGAGCCCTCAGTTATGGTAGCAGTATCTTCAGAATGGAAATCTCAGAGAGAATTCTAGCTCATGAGGTCACCAGGATGAGTGCTCTTACCAGACACCAATTTTTGGCACCTTGATCTTGGATGTCCCGGCCTCCACAACTGTGAGAAAACGGTGTTTGCTGTCTCAGTCACTCAGTCTGAGGTATTCTGTTACAGAAGCCTGAACTAACCAAGACTTAGTTCTAGGGGCTTGACCAGGAACAGTTTTCCATAGAGTTCTCTCTGCCCCTCTATCGGTCATATAGATCATATAGAAATATAATATCATTTGATTTTATAAAGACTTGAAGTGCTAGTGCTAATGTAGTGGACAGAAATCAGAATGATAAGGTCTTTCATAGTGCAGGAATAGGTCCACCCAATGAAAATGTGTTCATAAGCAGGATGTCCTTGAGAAATTCATTGCCCTCTGCCTGGCTCGTGTGATCCTGTCAAGACTGGTTTCCCCTTTCAGATCTTTACTACTATGACATATTTAACATGCAGCACGAATTAAGAAAAATCAGTATTTGTGGTGGAATTATGAGCAGGCCAACCTGTGAAGGTTTGAGCTATAGAGCTGACACTATTCTGTTAAATCTGTGACTGGGAAGCAGACCCATGCATTCCCTGAGCCTGGGTGTCCTATGAAGTAAAGAAGTTGCACTAAAAGGCTGAGATGTGGCTCAGTGGTAGAGTCCTTCCCTGGTTTGTAAAAGGCCCTAGATTTGATTCCCAGCAATGCAGAAAGGAGAAGAAGAGAAGAAAGGGTTAAAGGGAGGGGGGAGAGGAAGTTGCCTAAGTTGTTTCCAAATTTTCTTCCATCTTTAATATTATATGACATTTAATTTGCATTGCTTCTGCCTTTAAAATTATAGAGCATGCTGATTCTCAGAAAAAAAGCTATTTTGATAAAGATCAAGTAATATTTTAATTATTTTTAAGTGGAGATGAATTTTCCTAACTGAAAATGATTAAATATTTTTCAAAGACTCTAACCCTAACTGCTAGTGACTACAAGTTTCAAATAATCCTATGAACAAAATGACCATATAGAGATTTTATTTCTTTTAGACAGAGCCATACTTACACTATTTGAAAGAAATGGTAATTAAACTTGATGGAGAGCCTCATCTACTTCTAGGAATTCATTTCAGTTTAATCAGTTGCTAAGTTTGGTAATCCTTCTTTGTGTCTAATTCTTACATCCTCAAGCTCATGTTCATTTTTTCTTTCTTTCATTTCTAGTTAGAGAATACCACTGGTATTTCTTCATATAATAATCCTTCTTACATAGAGAGTCAGGTTTCATTTTCTTCTTGAAGTTTAATAATTTCATTCCTATTTGCCTTGTCAGAGTCTTATTATACAATAGTTTGTTCATTAGCCCTACAAGAAGCCTCTCAAATGCTCTGTGAGCTTCCTTTCACTATTCAAATATTGATAGGCCTTTGCAGATATCAGTTACCTTACCTGGTCACCCATTTTGTAGGCACTGGCAAAGCTAGTCCACACTGGTTTTCAGAATGGTCAATAGTATTGTATACTGGTATAACCCCCAACTAATGACCTAGTCTGACTCTCTACAGGTAATTTGTTCAGTTTTATGAAATCTCTTCAGTGAATGTGAGTTCTTCCTCTCATCCTGTCATTGTCATCTCTCCCTAAGGAGAACCAACGGCAATGGCAGTTAGTATAAATTGAAGGAATGAAAATGTTGACAGTGTATTGGCTAAGCACTCGAAGACCTAGGTTTTAGTTTCAGTTCGGCCATTAACCAGTTGACTTATATTGGACAAGATAACATCTTTTCTACCTTATTTCCTCTACTGTTCACTAAAGAAGCTGGATTAACCTGGATGTGGCGGTGTACACCTGTAAGCCCGGCACTCTGGAAGGCTAAATCAATCCCAAGTTTTAGCCAGCATGTTCAATTTAGAAATTTAAGGCTTGGGAGATAGCTCAGTGGAGTAAATGCTTGCCTGGCAAGCATAAGGTCCTGAGTTCAATCCCTGGGACCACCAAAAAAAATTGGGAGAAATTTAGCAAGACTCTATGTTACTAAATCAAAATTAAAAGACCTGAGGTGTAGCTTGTGAAATATTCCTTGGTTTGAAGCACCACTACCAACTAACTAACTAAATAATAAATAAATAGATGCAATTTTAAAAAAGGAAAGAAGAAAAAAAAGTGTGCTGCCTCTACAATGTAATATTGTAATTGAATTATGCTTTTCATTGAATTAGAACTTAGAAGGGAAACAGTATACTGTTGCTTCTCTATGAATAGTCATATACAAATGAATCCTATCATTCTGGGAATCTGAAAGACAGATTATAGAGAAGGGCCCTGGTACCAGGAATGAGAACAAGAGCCATGTTGAGTGAAATGTTTATCACTTAAAATAGTGCCTGGCTAATGGTATACCTTAAATTTAGGGCATCAATTTATTTTATTTATTTATTTTTTTAAAACGCTGTCTTTTTTTAAAATTAATTTATTTATTTAGTATGTGTGTGGCCAGCTCAGCCCACCAGGGGGCGGGGCTGGCTGGCATGTGGTGCTGGGGGATTGAACCGTGGTCCCTGCGCTTCGCTTAGCTTAGTTTGTTCTAAGTAGGTGCTTTAGACCACTGAGCCATCTGTCAACATTATATATGGTGTCCCTCAGAAGTCTCTTTCATTCTTGAAAACCCATTGGTTGCATGTAAGCAGGGTTTTTATGGTACTGGGGATTTAACTCAGAGTCTTACGCATGGTGTCCAGGTGTTCCAGCATTCACTTGTATCCTCAGATCAATGTATCCTCTTGAACATATACTACTGATAGTATATATTGTACATATACTACTAATTTATGCAGTATATTATTTTACATAATCTATCTTAACCAATTCTTTAAAAAAATTCAGTGGCTTGCAACAAAACATGTACAATATGGTAAACAGAGCAAAATACAAAGATCAAGAAAAAAGACCTAGAAACAACTAGGCAACTCTAAAGAAGGATAAATATAGCACATTGCCTTAAGGACTAGCTTGCAGTCGAATGAGCGTGGGGAAGCACCCGCTGTCCCACAGTAGACTTTAAGGAGCAGATGTCTTTTAGGGCAATCTGCTGCCAAATAGAAATATTTGACAACAGAGGTAAATTACATGAGACCAATTCCCTGTCCCCTGATGCAACTATTCCCTTTAGAGACATGGCAAAGTTTTCGGTTAATGGAGAGCAGTTCAGGTATTCACTCCAAGGGTGCAGACCAAGATCTCAGTGTTCTTTCTCCGTGATGTATTGCAAATTTAATCCCCACCCCCCAGAAAAACTCCATGATAGCCATGGCGGTGCATGTTTTTAGTCCCAGCTACTTGAGAGGCTAAACCAGGAGTGAAAGTTCAAGGACAGGCTGGATGATTTAGGGAAATAAAAATACAATTATTTTCAAAATAAAAAAGGGGACTGTGGATATAACAGTTTAAAGCACTCTAAGTTTGAGCTCAAATACTGAGGAAAAACAATAAAACAAACACATGCTCATCTACCTTTGCACACTCCCTTTGCTATCCTTTGTCATCAGTACCAGTGGTGCTAAAGACATATTGTAAGCGCAGGTTTGAGGCATTTTTATGCATAGTAGTGAAGCAGAAAAATTCCACCACAGGGTATCCCTGCCATAGTCTTCCCTCCCATCCTTTTCCAACATGTAGTTATTTGAGGTTTTATTTTTATTGAATTCTCAACTGAACCCGAAGTGCAGATATAAGCTAATGAGTCTTTATGATCCCAGTTTTACTTAAATATTTTTAAATTGTGTAAGATAGTGGCTTACCTGCACCACATTTAGAAGCACATTAGGATGCTGGTTCACCCTTTACATGGGTCTTGCTCAATTTATTAAGTAACCAAGGGCCCTGGAAGCATTTTCCGATTAGGGCATAGTAAGTACCAGCCTTAAATAAATATCAGTTTGTCCAGTTGTTTGATCGTCTTCCAGAATTTTACCATCAGTGGTCAAGAAAGTATTTTCATCGTTTAGATGAAAATTTAATCCTTGCTTTTTAAAATAATAAGATTTTAGAGTAGAAATCAATAGATTTAAAAGTAAATACATAATGTTACCAGGGAAGAGACTTCATGAATAACAGATATCCCTAGAGTAAACTATATACCTAGACCACAGTTAATATTAAATGGTGAGACCGAAGCATGGGTTCTATTTTAAGCTGTTAAATTTCAACATGAAAGTACTTTTTATTCAGCATAAATATAGCATTCATGAAAGATGAAATACATAAGGTGCCAAAGAGCTGTGAATCCCTCCCAGTCTGAGGGCAAAGTAGGCAATGTTTGATTTTCACCAGCCTCTTCCCGCTTTCCAGCAAACAGAACTTCATCTCCGTTCTGACTTTCGAATCCCACCCTTTCCTGTAATAACATTGTACAGTCCACTGTTTGTGCTTTATGAGGTACCAGAATTTTAAAATAACCACGTGTTTTAAAGAGAAACTTTCAAATATTCCATTACAAATTCTTCTGAAACTTAATCATTACTTTCCTTGTATTCTGCTTTGGAGCTCCTGGCTTTGGTGTGGGGATGGCGAAAGAAAGGGAAACGTGTTGCATTTATTTTAAAAATATTATCCATCCTTGATTTGCCTTCTTTTTTTACAATGAAAGTCTGAATAGTTTGATTATTATATTGCTGACCAAACTTAAAATTTGAGAGTCAGAAAGGCTCTATTCCTTACAATATTTTTGAAACAGGGAAATGCTAAGAACGATGTCATGGGCAGCCCATATGCTCAAATAGTTGCTGCAGAAATACTGTAGGTTGTCTGATATAAAAGTCAGTCCAATGTCAATATTTAGAGTATTTTATTAACTGAAAATGAAAAATGTAAATTTTTTCTTCTGAAAAAGAGCGATAGCTAGTTCTATCCTTATTTAAACCTGTTTGTTAAATCTTTGCTCAAAATTTTAGGAACCTCTAAATTTTGAGCCAATATCTAGGTAAAATGCTTGTACTGCCTTTCAAGATTAAATTTAATTATGTAAAAACCTATTCAGCCCTTTGTCTTAAAACTCTTTTCACTTTTTTCCTCTACATTTAAATTTCTTTTTCATTTGCTTAAGTATTACTTTAATAAGCACAACTGTGTCATATAGCTAAGTGATTCCCTTATTTCAAATGTATCTATTTTGAATTTTAATTTTGCAAATTTTTAAGCATGTGTGTCAGTGTGTGTTTTTCCCCTTAAGCTGCGAGCTGGTCCATTTGATGAGTTCCAGATTGCTACTATGCTAAAGGAAATTTTGAAGGGTCTGGACTATCTGCATTCAGAAAAGAAAATTCACCGCGACATAAAAGGTACGCAAATGTCTGATACGAACCTGAGAAAAATAAATGCATTCTCAAGAACTGAAGGGTGTTCTCCTTTGTTTCCTAGCTGCTAACGTCTTACTCTCCGAGCAAGGAGAAGTTAAACTTGCTGACTTTGGAGTTGCTGGACAGCTGACAGATACACAAATTAAAAGAAACACCTTTGTGGGAACTCCATTTTGGATGGCTCCAGAAGTTATTCAGCAGTCTGCTTATGATTCAAAAGTAAAGTATCACCTGTACAAAACATGGGGTACCCCAGTACTGGGGTTCAAAACCAGGGAGTGCTGAGCTACATACCAGCCCTTTTAATTTTATTTACTTTCAGAGTCTGGCTAAATTGTGCTAAGTTTGAAGTTGTGATCTGCCTGCCTCACCCTCTCAAATATTTGGGGTTAGAGGCATGTGCCACCATGCTCAGCTAAGCTGTTTCTATAATAAATTTATATAAACCTGATGGCTGGGTTAATTGACTGTCTTATTTTTCCTTCATTTTCAAGTGTTTCTTAAGGAAGATTTATGTCATATTTTGTTGCTTAATCATAAATTCCCTGATGCTGGTAATATTTCAACCCTCACTTCAATGGATTTAAATCTCACTTGGAATACAAATCCAAAGTTCTTACTGTGTCATGCAAGGCTCCGACATGATCTGCCACTGACTGCCTCTCCAGCCGCATCTCCTGTCTGCTTTTACTCTGTCTGCTTTAGCCATAGATGACTCATTGTTCTTAAAGACAGCAAGTAAACCCCAGTGGCGGGAGCTTTACAGTTGCCCTTTCCTTTGTCCAGAATAACACTTCTCCTCATCAGGTCACTGCATGGACCTACATAGAGATATTTCCCAAGCCAGCCTCTATACATTTCCAACCTCTTGGCCCTATCCTTCATTAGAACCTCATTCCACTTTGTTACTTTCCTCACAGAACTCAGTACTATCTGACTCAGTTACTTACTCACCTATTTTAGATAAACACTGCTGTCTTACCAAGAAAGCAAGCTCCTCGAAAGCAGAGATTTGTGTCTGCCTTGTTCATCACCCAAATCCTCTTTCCCTAGAATGGTACCTGGCACAGTAAAGTATGGAATTCAATAACATTTTTAATAATTCAATGCTATAAGTAAAATTGTAGACCATATTTCTTGAGAGGTTTTCATACAACCAGTGCACTGTGCAGACTAGCATGTGGCAGTAACCTGGAATGGAGTTTGAGGTGATACATTTTGGCCCTTGTCTTACCGTAGGCCGACATCTGGTCATTGGGAATTACTGCCATCGAACTTGCCAAGGGAGAGCCACCCAACTCGGACATGCACCCAATGAGAGTTCTGTTTCTTATTCCAAAAAACAATCCTCCCACTCTTGTTGGAGACTTTACTAAGTCTTTTAAGGAGTTTATTGATGCTTGCCTGAATAAAGATCCATCATTTGTGAGTACACATAGCTTTTACTTGTTTTTCTTGTGTTACTACTATGGCAAAGCTGGCTTTTCTACAAAGGGGATTAGAGTGTTCGTGAAAATGGTCAAAGACCCATCCAAGATTGTATACAGATCTTTAGTTCATTTTCTCCTTTTGCTAAATCTTTTTTCTTGGTCCCCTACTTCCTATTGATTCTATTGATCACTTCCAACTTCAAGGAAGACATTCAGGAAATAAAATGCATTTTAATTTATGCCATTATTAAGTCATGTGTATAAATATTCTCAGTGATTCTTACAACCATGTTTTCATTTACCATGTCATTTATATTTATGTTTAAGTATTTTTATATTAAATGTTTAGAAACTACAACATCAAGTTTTATTCTTTTCCTCGTCTAGGGAGCTCCTCTCATTTACTTGGCAAGTTTTATTATCATTGTTTTACTGTTGCTGTCTTCTGGAGCCTAGAAAGATGCAAGAACTATCTAAACTTGATATAACTGTTTTAAGTTAATAATAAGCATTCTGATACTAATAAAGTGCTGGAAGGAAAATATCCCTCACAACATCTGGTATTTGCATTTAGATGCAATAGAAATTGTTGCCAGATATGGAAGGGCTTGTAAGACGTGGGCAGATAATAACAAAATTAGAGGGTTTTAAGATATGTACAGATGATAACAAAATTATAGCCTCACTGGGTTTTGTGAATTTTTCAACTTACAGTAAATGTAATAAAGTATTATAAAGCATTATGGTCAAGTGTTTTTCAATTTTCAATTCCTAAATACTGCCATATGTTGCCTTCCTGCTGGCTTGCTACTGAGCTTTAGCAAATTAGGATCCTCATGTCCATAGACTTATTTTTATAACTTCCTATGTAATAATTTCAATGATTTTTTACCACCTCTTGCAATTATAAAGAGCCTTCAAATAGTCATGCATCCTTCATTCTATGCCTTAGCGTCCTACAGCTAAAGAACTTCTGAAACATAAATTCATTGTAAAAAATTCGAAGAAGACTTCTTACCTGACCGAACTGATAGACCGATTTAAGAGATGGAAAGCAGAAGGACACAGCGATGATGAATCTGATTCTGAGGGCTCTGATTCGTATGTACAGAGTATTTAATTTTTGTATAGGAAGCCCATTTTAATACAGCATATCCTTTAGCAGCAATCCAGGATGCTTGTTCCACAGGAAAATATAAAGCACATTCTGAAGTGCTAAAATGAAGTTTCACTTTAGAACCCATGAGAGTCCTTTTCAGTCCCTGTCTGTAGAATATTATGAATTTAGAAAGACTTTTTTTTCTTCTTGGAAGTGACTAGTTCTAGTTTTGAATGGTCTTGGTCTAACCCCTAGTGGATACTTGAGTATATTACAAAATTTGAGAAAAAGATTCAATTAAAGGTGTTATATTAGTTTACAAAAAGTAACAAGACGTTGTCTTCCCATATTTGGATAGCAACCTGAAAAATCCCTGTGGAAAACTGACCTGCAAGTCATTCCACCTCTTGGCCATGTTCCAATCTCTGATCAGACTGGTACATGTACATATTCCTTGATGGAGGCTGGGAATATAGCTTGGTGGTAGAGTGCTACTGTGCACAAAGCCCTAGGTTCGATCCCTGGCATGTTTCATCCTTTAAAAACAGATTGCAGTGGGTGTGTTTTTTTTTTCCCATGGCAGCATTCAACCTCTAACTCCTTCACTTAATTTTGATCAGGTGCATCTGTAGGCTATACCAGAATTTATATTTTCACTAAGTAAACTGGCACAAAGACAGCACTAAATTTCTTTATCTAAGACTGATTCCTGCATGTATGAGAAATTGCCCCAAATTTTAAATGTATACAATATATCAGCATAGTTTATATTGCGTTCCAGAGACTGTTAGCCCTAGCTGCCCATAAGAATCCCCTAGTGGACTCTTAAAAGCCCAGCAGTGCTACTGCAGATCCTGATTCAGTCCTCAGGGGAAATTATATGTGTAGCAGCCCTCCACGTGGGAATCTGCCGCACATTCAGAGCGGAGAAGCCCTGCTACTCTTCAGTAAAATGTATCTTCCCCAAACTGTGATCAAATGCTTTTTTTATACTGTAAGTTGTTAAACACTGGGATAATTATCTCTTCAGATTCTGCCTCATTGATTTGGCTTTTTTTTAATGCTGAATTATTTAGGAATTTATAGAGGTGTTTTGGTCAATCTCTTTAGGGAATCCAGCAGCAGGGAAAATAATACTCACCCTGAATGGAGTTTCACCACTGTGCGAAAGAAGCCTGATCCAAAGAAGCTACAGAATGGGGCCGTATGTATAGGGAGATGATTAGCTCCCTTTCACAGACTACACTGAGACTATCATGCTAGTTAGAATATGATTAGACTACAATGAAACTATAAAGCTAATTAGAATTTAAGTTCTCCAAATGTCTGTTTTCCTCACTGTGTATACAGTACTCTCCATTTGTCTTCAGATTTAAACCAATTAAGACAAAATTTAAAGATATAAAATAATATTAGTGTCTTTAATGCAATTCACCTAGATTTACAAAAGCCTAAAGTAGCATTGACATCTGCTGTAATTGTAGAAGAGAAAGCCTCATGGTTGATGGATGGAAGTTAGTGATAGGAAGAAAATATAAAGACTTGCCCTATCTTCTGTCTTGAGGGAGGTAGTCCAAGTAGTTCACATGTTTTACAGGACAAGTAGGAAAATCATGAATGATTATTGTAATTTTATATGTATAACGTATTTATTTACTCAAAGGAGCAAGACCTTGTACAAACCCTGAGCTGCTTGTCTATGATAATCACACCTGCATTTGCTGAAGTAAGTGCAGATTCTTTAGCACTAGATATCTATTTTAAATAGGACAGTACTTTAAATATTATAGCTATCAATCTTTCTCAGCTTAAACAGCAGGATGCGAATAATGCAAGCAGAAATCAAGCAATTGAAGAACTTGAGAAAAGTATTGCCGTGGCTGAAGCTGCCTGCCCAGGCATTACAGATAAAATGGTGAAAAAATTAATTGAAAAATTTCAAAAGTAAGTTTGAAGTGTCATTTTAACTATTATGTTGACATTTTTATTAGATATAAATTTGCAATGCAATGTATTTTGATGCAGTCATTGAAATTATTCCTACAAAATTATTTTTTAATCATTGTGTACATCAGAACAGTTTTGGTTGTTGCTCATTTTGTTCAAAAAGTTATGCTATTAAAAATCTTTCTTCCAAATAGAAAAAAAATCTTCCACTAGACATTTTTGGGTACAGGAATCAAACTCAGGACCTTAAGCTCATGCTTGCCAAGCAGGCACGGTGTGACTTTTGTATGAATATACACACACACATTCCTTAGCTAAAGCAAGCTGTATAAAAAGTTACACAAATTCCACTTTAAGTCCACTGTATCTCTTCTCAGTGTTCCTCTGTATTTGCTTGTATTCCTGATGCCCCTGGGATCAAGTTGTTACAAACTGAGTGACCTATAAAGTCACACACTCTCATAGATGTTCCTATGCATTTTAGCTCGCTTGGACTCCTAAAGCCCCCTTAGGATCCCTTTGGTTATAATAGAAAAACTCTCATCTACTTTTCATGTGTTTGTTTTTTGCAGTACCAGGGATTGAACTCAGAACCTTATGCTTGCCAGGCAAGCACTTATTCTACTGAGCTATCTCCCTGGCCTGCTTTTCAGTTTGTAAGAAAATGGGATGGAAGCTATGAAATTGAAGGCTTATATTTTGTATTTACATGTCAACAATCAAAAGATTTTGTCGGGCTGGCGAGATGGCTCAGTGGTCTAAGGCACCTACTTGGAACAAGCTTGGCAAGGCACA
>NDGM011075474.1:0-12358 GCA_002564305.1 Octomys mimax
ATTGAACTCAAGCCCTTGCACTTGCCAGGGAAGCACTTATTCCACTGAGCCATCTCCCCGGCCTAGTTTTAGAGTTTTTACTTCCATATAAAACTGTATATTTAGTTGCTTTGATAAACCTCTTTAAGTAAAATGATGGTGAACATAGGTGCCTTTTTAAAAAAGCATGGTTCCTTGGCAGTGTAAGAAAGTAGGAAGCTTCAAGTTGGCTCCTTAGAACATCTCAAAGGACAAGTGATACATGAGTATATTATCATTATCATAAAAATTGAATTGAAGTTACAGATAGGATCCAATTTGGTTTTGATCACTGTTTTCCTCTCCAGTCACCTTACAGAGTTTTCATTAGAAAAACAATAGGACGCTTTGTTCAATTTTAAGACAAATTTTACCAGGAGTCCCCTTGTATCAGGAACATTTCTATACCCTATGATCTCTAGATAAATTATTTTTTCACTCCACATGGTGCCTTTGAACTGTACCGGATTTGGCAGCTCTGGAAGCACAATCAGTCATTACCCAATTGCAGTCTGGAGTCATTCCTGACAGTGTAGCTCAATCTGTAGGCCTGAGACTAAGATGGTGCAACGTGCATTGGGGACTCTGGGGCACTTGGGATGATCGCGTCTGTCGCCTTTCCCTTCTGCCATCTCCCAAGTGGAAAGAAGGCTCACTTTCAGCTTGCATGCGCACTTCTTCATAAAGAAAAAAAAGTGCCAAGAGAGTCTGTGGCTTTCTGCAGGCTGAGTTGTTCAGCGCTGTGCAGGCTTTCTCAGCTGAGACTGGCTTGCAAGAGAAATTTTGTGTCATTTGCAAGATGGAAAAGTGTGGCCTTCAGACCTCAAACCATAGTTATCAACCCAAACACAGTTCCAGCTGCAAGGTGTGAATGAATTTCTACACCTTGATTTGTGTAGCTGTTAAGCATTTCAGTGTCTTCAGACACTCTTATTAAATTCTCAAGAAAAAGAGTTTAAATGGATAATGATTATCAATCTTAATTTTATAAATAGCCCATGTCTAGAATGGAAAAGTAGAAGGAAGACAAGCTTTTTAAGACTCACCAAATGTCACAGTGATAGAAAATATTTAATGTCATTGCAACAAATACACAAGGCTTCTGACTGAATGTTAGGGAACTGAAATTTGTATGATAGTTCAAAGACTCTTCCTTAGTTGTGTCTCTCACCAACGAGGAAATTTTCCATTGCTTCTTTGATAGCAGAGAAGGGGTTATTGTTTGTTTGTTTGTTTGTTTTTGTGGCTGGTTCACCCCACCCTGGGCTGGAACCAGGGATTAAACTGCAGTCAGTCCCTGCACTTGCCTGAGCTTGCCTAAGCAGGCACTTTAGACTGCTGAGTTACCTCACTGGCCACAGCAGAGAAGTCTTAAGACAGTCAGGCAGGAACAGCCTACACACAGGTATTGCAGCTGTGTGCAAAGCTAAGGCAGGAGAACCAAAGTCTTGAGGCCAGCTTCAGCCATGTAGGAAGACCCTGTCTTAAAAAATACAAATGGGTTGAGGATGTGCTCCCTGGGCTCAATCCATGGAACAGGGTGAAACCCTCCTCAAGGTAAAGTTCAGCTGCCAACAGACTAAGTGAAACTATAGCTCCAGAAAATCTAATGGCAGCAAAAAGTCTCAAGGTTCAGGCTGCTATCAGAAGGCCTACCGTGGCACAGAGGCACTTCACTGTCAGCATCCTCAGTGACTCAGTTGGTAACTTTCTGCAAAGGAAAGAAGACACTGTGTGCTAACAGGAAAGGTCCAGTTCACCTGAGGAAAAAAGGAAGCTTCACCGAAGGAAGTGTTCGCATCCATTAGAAAGGAGTCCTAGTGACTAGGACTCAGCGCAGCATGGTGATATCGAGACTTCATCTCAGACTAAGACACCTCCTGGTCAGCCCTGCCTCTGCGGTTGCAGGCACGTTAGCTCAGCCAGGACTGATGCAATGCAGAGTGGTGTCTCTGATCATTTCTCATCCTCTGCCACAAGCTTTTACAGCCAAATACTGGGGTGGCAGCAGCTATGATCTCTATACGTGACCTTCATTTTTTCAAACTTTGAATGAAGAATGGTTCTTCCATAGAAATACAATGTATGAAGTAACAGTTCTGAGAAAGATGTTTTACCTGAGGCGGTTACAATGGTGGCAGCCTAAGAGACTGAACGGAGGGCAGCTGGTCTTCAGAGATATCATGCCTGATTTTCATTACATCGCTTAAAATACTCAGTTTCTCTAAAAACAGCAAGCAGAGGACACCTCGCATCTAGCTGTGAGTTGCTGGTACCATTCTGCAAAAGAAGGAACCAGGATGTCTTAGAGAAATGGCTGCACGTAGGACAAGCCAGGAAGGGGACAGGTTGGATGGAACACATCGTGGCACCCACAGGCAAAGCAGCGCCCTCCTGCCTTCACCGACAACAAATAAATTCCCACGGTGATGCAGGTGTACCACAGGAACACAGGAATCGACTGGAAGATTTTTGGTTTGCAGTTCTGGAGATCAAAGCAGGACCTCAAGCTCTCTGAGCAAGCACTTGATCTCAGGGCTACATCCCAGCCCTTTTTATTTCTTTTGGGATAGGACCTCACCAAGTTGACCAGATCAGCCTGGTACTTTCAGTCTTCCTACCTCAGCCTCCCAAGAGGCAGCGATGAAGAGCATGATGGGCCATCATGCTCAATTGAAGGAGCTCCTGACAGCCAAAGCTGGGATCCTTTGAGTAAAAATACATAGTGCTGGAGCATGACGGAAGGTATAGAACCGACACCCTGGAATCCATGCTGACAGTGCAAATGGGTGACTGACTGGATAAATGGGAAAGAACACACAGTGAAAAGTTCCAAATGATTCTCAAAATGCTGCACTGCCAAGGAGGTCGAGAATTCCCCTCTGTTTAATGTGTGGCCTCAGCATAGGGGTTTCCTTAAAAATAACCCAATATGGAAGCAGAGGAAAATATAGAGCTTCACCACACAGAAACCTGACAGACACTGCTGTGGCCACATGGTCAAGGCCACCCGCATCAGTGCCAGCTCATGCTGATGTTATGTACCCTGCTAAGACGTCAGGGAAGACAGCTCCTCACCGTTCCCCTGGCCATCACCTGCAAAACGTGACCGCAGTCTAGTCAGGAAGGAAGACCTGTTCTCCTCAGGTCCTGCATGCGGCCATTTCCGGAAGGCATCCTGGTTCCTTCTTTTACAAAATACATGGCTAACATTTCTCACAACCATTGAGGCCAGCATGAAGAAAGGCTGCCTGAGAAACTGCTAGCTAGCAAAGCCTGAGAGTACCTGACAGCTAAAGTACAGAGTGTACTGTTCTGCAAATGGTCCTAGGACAGAAAAGGGACATTAGGCAAAAATTCGGGAGAGCTGACTAAAATAAAAACCTTAGTAAAACATCAACATGGTTTATTAATTCTGATAAATGTACCATAATAATGTAAAATTTTAATAACAGGAGATTTACATATATGTAAATGGGGATGCTATACGATCTTCATAATGTTTTTGTAAACTTAAAACTGTTCTAAAGTTGAAAGCTTATTGTTGAAATTGCTCAACTGCGATGTTGTGTTCTTAAAGAGGCAGCAGGTAGTGCTTTATTTCAACACAATTATTGGGAATGAGCACATAATTTGTATTTATCTAGAATTAGCCTTAATAAGCAGGGAATTTATACCCCTCTTCAGTTTTAGCAACTGGATTTAGTTTTTTAATCTGAATGTTCGTCTTCCCATGAACCATTAGTTTTCCAAATGTTCAGAATTAAAAGATGACAGATCCCTGAGATCACGAACATTTTGTTGAAGCAATGTTGATGGTGTCTTTTGGAGAGACAGGCCCCATAGCTGTATAAAGTTATCGAAGCGCATGTATGAGAATCAGTGAGAGGTCTGCTCCTTGATTCAGTGTTCTTTAAAAACTTCAGTGGCTAAAATGGCCCTGCAAATGCATTCATGGCTTCTTCGTGAGTATAGTGGTAAAAAATGCATGATTTTTGTAATTTCAATATTTTGATGTGTCCTCAGAATTAAGGGTACACAGGAGGAGAAAATAAAACAGACAGAAGCCTTCACATACCCACCCCACCCCCTAGTGCTGGGGAATGAACCTAGCGCCTCGCACTCACCTGGCAAGTGCTCTGCCACGGATCTGAGTCTACACCAGCAGGACATATTTCTCACTCTTCATTTAATCTGTCTTTAGCCGAGACCCTTCATGAATCAAGACAGATGCTTCAGACCATGAAAAAGTGTACAAGTAGCGTAGGAGAGAGGATATGCTTCTTCTCTTTTGAGAAGACTTCTGTCTTTCAAGCTGATGTGCTTTCCTGATGGAATTCTTTCACCTCAAATAATTCTTCTGTGTGTGTCACAGCAGGAGAGCAAGTGTAGATATCATTTTATATGTGGAGGCTTCAAGATATTCAATAAATAAGTCCTATAAGAAACCAGTTGATTAATTAGAAAGATAATTCATTACCTTAAAATGTGCAGTCTGAAGGGCCAGTGAGATATGTCAGCGGGCTGAGCACCTGCCTAGGCAAGCACAGGGACCAGGGTTCAATCCCTAGTACCACATGGCATGCCGGCCCAACCGCCAGGCATGCTGAGCCGGCCGCCAAGACCAGGTGTGGTGGTGCACGCCTGTAATCCCAGCACGGAGGAGGCTGGAAACAGGAGGATCACTGCAATTCCAAGCTCCATAGTGAGACCCTGTATCAAATACATTAAAAAAAAGAAAAAAAGGAAAAAATGTGCAGTCTGCTCCACTAATGTGACAACATTTTTGTTTCTAGACTGTCACAGAGAAGCACAAAATGAATGTTCCAGAAACAATGAATGAAGTTCTTGATATGTCTGATGATGAAGGTATGAAAATGTCATTTGACTACATAATAATTTTGGGAGCCTGTGTGCTTGGTGGTCCCTGTAGAAAGCTGATTGCCCAAATGTTCTTGGAAATGTTGCAGCATTTGCTGCGGTGTCGGCAGTATGTATTTTTCATGCTTCTGTTGTTCGCTTCCATCATGCAGTCCGTAAGGCCAATGCCCCTGAGGTGCTCAGTGATGGCGAATATCTCTCAGATGTTGAAGAAGGTATTTGTAAATTTTTACTGTGATGAAACTTAACTACCAACTTTATCTTTCATCTCTTTGAAATGTAACTCTTCCTTGTGTCACTAACTTTTCTTATTATCTTGAGATTATTTGTGGATTATTTAACAGAAATGTTTAGTATTCCTCATTGTCTTTTCTCACTCTTTAAGCCCATTTTTCATCTTTAAAGTTGTCACTAATTATCTGGATTACTGTTCTCAAGCAGAAACTAATATTGTTTTTGTTTATATCTGAAACCTAAAAAGGGAAAACCAATGAATGTAACCTCACAGGCAAAGGATCAGAGGCCCAATCTAAGATTTTTCTAAGCTTTGCTGTTTGCTTTTGAACTCAATGGGAACAAATACTGCTTTTACAATGTAAACTTCCCAACAATGAATTGATGAAAGAGATCAAACTATGATTGTAACTTTATTTCATGTGTTTAAAAAACCTAACCGAGGGCTGGGGCTGGGGCTGGGGCTGGGGCTGAGTGGCAGACCCTTGCCTCACGTGCATGAGGCCCTGCGGCTGAGCCCTCACACCACACACACAGAGAGAGCGAGGTTCCAAAGAACCTAGTTTCCTGCCTTATTTTAAAAACAATGCTTTGGACCCAGTCATAATCAACAGGTATGTTTTTTGGTACCATAAATGTCATACATAAAAACTCCATTGGAAAAATAGTGTTTCTTAAGAAAATAAATCCTATAAAGATGGCAAATTTGGGAGTTTCACTGAAATACTGAAATATTTTCTGCAGTAGAATCTACATCATATTTAAATCTCTTTCTTGAATCATTGGACTCTCCAAAACTAAATTCTAACTTATCATACCTTCCATTAGTTACCTCTTGAAACACTTTTCTCTTGGATCAGTCTCGTGGTGCCTTTCTCTTTGCTTGTTTTCTTTTGCCTGATGTGACTACTTCTTCCTTCTTGATTTGCACTGAGCGGAGCCTAAAAAATGGAAAAGCCTGCCACCCACAGCATCATGCTAACTCATCAGCTTGGTTTCCAGGGAATGTTTCCAGTACGTACACACTGCCCGTGGCCCGTACACCAGAGCAACTAAGGCCAGCAGGTTGCATATGACCTGGGAAGGACCTACCTCACTGTTTGTACCTGTTATTCTGATCATTTTTAAAGACTTTTATTCACTTTTCTCTCTTCTTCTGTAAGGCATGCGCTGTCTTCCTCCTCAAATGGATAGGACTTGTAGAGTACAGTGTCTTACTACCATATTAGATTTCAGTGTTTTCTCATGCAACTCTTCCGGGTGCATGTGTCTTATCAGCTTTCAGGTACTGTGATGAAATGCCTGTGAACATCAACTTGAAAATATGAAAGATAGAATTGTAAGGCCTGGTCTCTGAGGTTCTGTCCATGGTTTGGGTCTCATGAAGCCCTAGGAACAGAAGACTCCTCACTTCCTGGTGGCAGAAAGCAACCAGAGAGTGCTTGCCTTTGTGACTTCCCCTCCCAAAGCCCTCCTGATGCAGCAGCCCCTGGAACCCCACCTCTGAACGCTGCTGATTGGACTCCAAGCCTTTCCCCACTTGAGTTTTGGGAGGACATCCTAGGTCCAAACCATAGCAGATTTCCTAAGTGCAGAAGGTAGAAGCGAAAGCTTCTCATGTGGTGGTACGCACACACAAAGTGTGCTGTCCAAAGTATGCTTTCCAATAACATCATATGAAATATAATATGATGATGAGAGATATAAAAATATATTACACTTTTAACGGATAGTCAGTGTTAGCCACACTGATGAGAGGCCAAGTTTGAATGGACTAGGTAACAAACTACATTTATGTGCAAATAATAAAATAGTGCAAAGCAAGGAAATTTTGAGTCCCTAACTTGGACATAATTGATCAACTTATTTAATTAGAAATGAACACCATTTCCTATGTAATTACCTCAACTTGCAAATTCAAAATTACTAGACAAGTTTTAATGCTCCTCCCATTTCACCCATCTTTCTTTGCACTCCTTTTTTCTTGTTTTGTGGCTTCTGCCTTCATTATGCTGCAGAGCTGGATCTTGAAAGTGTCACCTTCCAGGCCACGCTGTCCCAACAAGCACTTCCTACCTGAATTTCATTTGCTTAGGCGCCCCTTTGCCTAAGTGCCCCAGTGGTAGGAGTTGCTTCGGCCTCCAGCTGCCTGGGCCAGTTTGGGCAACTATCTGTAAATGTCCTATTGAATTCTATTAGACTTTCTATAACCCTGATATACTGTATTTGGCCACACTGATGAGGGTACTGGGTTCTAATTGTGATTTAGAATGAAATCTCCGTGTCCCGTATTATACTTTTGCAGATACTTGAAAATGTTTTCCATTTCTTCTTAGCATTCTTTTCCCCACTGTATATAATTCCCAGTTCTCCTGATGCTGCTCTCTGCAGCCCAGCTCCTCTCCTACCTCTTATATATCCATCTCAAATTCAGGCGGCACTAACTGGACACAGTACTCTAGTTGTAGTCTGATCAATGTAGAATGTGGTGGGTTTATTGCTTTCTCCATAGAAGACTGCAAATCTGTTTTGAAGACTGAGATGTGTTTGAAGTTATAATGATCATTTAATTTGATTCACTTTAACATGACTTTCAGCAAAGGTCCCTAAATTTTCTCCATGGGAGAAATGCCAGACCACATTTGCTTAATTATGAATTTATGATGAGCTCTGTTACATAAATTAGCATTTCTATATTATTGCAAATCCCTAAACCCAATCATTATGGAATTTTAATTCTAAAAGGGCCCCTGCAACTTTAATGATGGCTTTGGCTTCTCAGTCACTTGGCTGACAGTCTTGCCAGGGCTTTGATTGCCCTTCTAGCTGGATTTAGTGCTGCCACGCAGAGCTGTAGCAGATGTTCATTTGCACAACCCCACAGCCACAAGGGGAACACATTCATCTACAGGACCTTGTGAAAGGCCATCACACGGCTATCCCAGGGTCCCGAGGTTGTTGGCAGTTTTTCCAAGCAATATAGATGCTGCCAGCTTATCTCAAGAGGCAAAGAATGAGTTCTATAATGTGGGAAAATAAAATTTGTAACCCTAAATTGTAAAAGTAGGGTGACTATTAAGTGAGTAATGCTAAAAGTAGTATTTCCTCTCTCTTTTTCTTAATTTCCTCCTCCTCTGTCTTCTCCTTCTTTGATTGCCTGTGAGAAATTAGTGTGTGTGGATGACTGGGGTGTTTACTCAGGAAAATATGAGGAGAACAAGACTGGGAAATGTTGTCTTCTGATGACTGGAGCAGCAGTGGGGCAAGATGGAGACCGAGCAAAGGCTGACACTGGCAGAGCAGGAGAGGAAGACTGGCCAGAGCAGCTTGCAGTGGGCGGGCGGGGCAGTGTGGCTCCCGGAGTTATGGGGGTTAGGATTCCTCAGTGAGTCAGAGGAGAGGGCAGGTGGTACAGGTCTCCCTGTCTCTGTCCTGCAAAATATCTGTTACATGTGTGCCCTCAGAGTTTCAGGGATCCAACTCAGGACCTTGTGCTTGCCAGGCAGCCACTTAGACAACCAAGCTATCTCCCCAGCCCAAGATGATTATTTTTTAAAGACCTTTGTGAGGCTACAGTAGAAGTATTTTACCTTCCTATGTTTAGGGGGGAAAAAAATGCAGACATACCGAGGTGAAAATTCAAGTAAAATTAACATAAACATGATTTTAGATAGATTTTTAAGAACTCATCTCAAGGAATTTTAGTAAACGTATCAAAACATTCTCAATTAGGAGAGAATAAGTAGAATCTGATTTGCAACAATCCTTCCCACTTGAAAAGTAGGAAGGTAGGGCCAGCCAAATAGCTCAGCAGATTAAAGAGCCTACAAGCAGGCATAGGGGCCAGGGGTTCAATCCCCCAGCCTGCCTTGCTGGCCTGGCCCCCAGGAACTGCTGAGACAGCAGTTGAGACGGGGCGTGGTGGCGCACACCTGTAATCCCAGCTCTTGGGAGGCTGTAAACAAGCAGATCACTATGAGTCCGATCTAGTAATGAGACCCTGAACCCCCTGTAGACCTCCCAAAAAATACCAAAAAATGAAAGTAGGACGGAGCTCCTGTTACTCAGAAGGCTGAGAGAGGACAATCACTTAATCCTGAGAGACTGTATCAGAAACTACCAGTCAAGCAAAAGCAGCAACAACCAAGAAGGAGGAGTTATTTTCGGAAATGCGAGGCTAGATATCAAGAGACTCGCCAGGAAAATGGGCCTCTTGCCAGGTCCTAACACTTTCCTGCTGCTCTAACCTGTTAATCACCCTGTCGCAGCAATAGGGCACTTTACGCAGCATTGCGTGTCTAGAAAGAACCGCGAGGATTGGCTTTGTCTGGTGAATGAAGCAAGTGGTGGTGACTATGCTGCGATTCTTAGCAACAGCAGAAATTGTTCTTCACCGGAAACTTTTAAGATTAATTTTTAAAACTGCAGGCCAGCAAGATAGCTCAGCAGACTAAGTACCTGCTTAAGCAAGCGCAGAGACCAGGGTTCAATCCCTGGTCCCATCGCTGGATGTGCTGAGCCGGCCACCAAGCCTGGGCACAGTGACACATGCCTGTAATCCCAGTGCTGGGGAGGCTGGGACAGGAGTCTGAGCCATGTAGCGAGACCCAAATACAAACATACATACATACATACGTACGTACACACACATACACAAAATACAACTGGCCTTTCAGGAGCACATTCCATGCAAACATGTGTCTCTCAGTGTGAGGGTCAGCACCGTCACCCTGAAATGTCAGAAGCAAAGATCCGATCTGAGTTGGCTGTGAGCCATGAGTTCATACTTGGCACCCTCCAGAGCTTTGGTCGGCACTTCCGTCAGCTGTGCTGCGGTGCAGGGAGACTCGGGAAGGGGTTGGCCTTCCGAGAGCCGGAGGGTACAGCTCACAGGCAGCTTCTCCTGCTTCCTGGATCGCCTCTTTTGGTCCACACATGTGCTGACTCAATAAACAGCTTTGCAGTGGTCTTCCCAATGTGGGAAATAAAAGAACTGATGGACAAAATAAATGAAGTAGTTAATGAAGTCAAGATAATTTCCAGCTAAAGAAAAAGATCCGTGGGCCAAGACAGTGACCTTAATTCAAAAGCAGAGAATGCTCTTTCCTTGAAAGCCTTTTGACATTATGATGGTTTTGCTTTTCTTTTGGTTCTGGGACTAACGCAGGCGCGTGCCGCAGAGCTGACTGGCCCGCGTCGTGCTCCTCGTGCCTGTCCTGATGTGTGCCCCTTCGCCTGGCTTCCCACAGTGTTAGTTGCATGCTCTACATGGAACTTTCTAGAGCAGCGTCTTTTCACGCCCTTCTTCCTGTAAGCGGCTCATCCCCTCAGCCAAAGCCTGGCATCCTGCCTGTTCGCGCCCCTTGCACGGCCGTCTCCAGCAAGTCTCATCAGTCCTACCTCACAGCGCATCTCAGGTCCTTGGCTTCTCCGCATTCCCACCGTCACCACTCTACCCAGCCCGCCACCGCCCTACACTCAGGGACCTCCTTATGGTCCACACTTCCGCTCTTCCACCATGCCCTCAGCTTCCCTGAGGCTCCCACTGTAACCCTTTTAAAATAGCAGCAGGATGGAGTTACTGTGCTCCCCAGTTTCAAATCTTCCCACCTTGTGCTTATGCTTTTGAAGTTCATTCACGCTATTGCACATAATTGTAGATGGTTTTGTCTTCACATCCGTGATCACTCTGTGCTCTGCCTCTAGTGTGGTAATTAGGCTTCCACTCTACTGCGGATGAAAATGTTGGTTGTCTCCAGCGTGGCACTGTGATAAACTAAGCTGCTGTGAACCTGCTCGTGTGTCTCTCCCGGTACTCTCTGGTACACATTTCTTAGGAGACAGTCCTAGAAGTGTAACTGCTGGACTTTAAAATTATGCAAAGTCAATGGAATGCACTAAAACCAGGGGACAGTCATCTAGGATTGTAAAATTAGTGGCATAACTGTTCTTTTTTTAAAAAAAGAAGGCAAGGGAAAAAAACAAAAAGTGAAGGAAGCCAGGTGTGGTGGTGCATGCCTGTAATCCCAGCAGCACTCAGGAGGCTGAAGCAGGAAGGTCGCCATGAGATAAGGCCAGCCTGGGCTACACAATGAGTTCAAGGCCAGCCTGGTCTCCAAACACAAAACAAAACAACAATAAAAACAAAACAAAAAAAACAGAGAAAAGGATGTTATCAAGTGACTGTTATGAAAAGGGGGCCGCTGCGGGATGGGAGTGAGGCGGCTTCGGAGCTGGACTGTGCTCCTGTTTTGGCCCGGGTGGCATCTGCTTCTTAACAGGTTCTTGGCAGGCATATTAGCACTTTGTGTATGTGTCTACGTGGCTGCTGTGTCTCGTGGTAAGAGTTGCTGCCTCCCCCAGATAATATGAATATACCCCCAAAGTAGTGCAAGTGGAAAAAATCACAAGGCTTAACATGTTATGGGGAGTCAACTCGTTCTTTTAGAAACCACAGTCTATAAGTCTCCCATCACGCGGTTTCTGGCCACTTCCATTCTGCTTTCCTCTCAGCGCCCCTCCTGGTATTGATTTCAGGGGTCAGCAGGCTTTTCTGTAAAAGGCAGGGCTGGTGTTTTCAGATTTTCAGTCTCTGACAGTCTGCGCAGCTCCCGCACTGCCACACTCAGGCAGCCAGACACCAGACCTGAGCAAGCACGCGGGGCCCAGGACAGGAAAAGTACCTACAGATGTAGGCAGGAGGTGGCGAGTGGTCTGCAGATTGTAGTGTGCAACTACTGATTTATTTTCTCTCAAATTAGACAGCTCCACAGGAGCCAAGCTGTCGCAGTCACTGTCCTAGTTCTCGGGAGGTAGGCAGATGTGCTATCATTCGGGAATGAAGGCACCTGTGGGTTCAGTGCCATTTTATCCGTGTCTCCACCCTGCCCAGGATTCCACACCTGTGGGCCTTCCCAACTGCGGGTCAGGCTTCGCTGCTTGCTGAGGGCCTCTGGGGGGTGGTGGTGAGTGGTGGCCTGTGTTAAGCCATTCCACCCTCACAGAGGTGCTCAGAATTGTATGTACTATCCTGTTCTCTTCTTTTCTTTTCCTTCCTTCTCATTCCCATTCTCTTTCCCTCCCCTCCCCCATCTCCGACTCTGTCTCTTATGTCTCTTCTCTCTCTCCCCCCTCCCCTCTCCTCTCCATCTCCTTCCCTCTGTCTCTGTCTGTCTGTCTGTCTGTCTGTCTGTCTGTGTCTGTCTGTCTGTCTGTGTCTGTCTGT